>JAPSGF010000028.1:6420281-6498293 GCA_035772895.1 Perdix hodgsoniae | reverse complement strand
AAAAAAAAAAAAGTCAAAATCATCTGGTAGCTAAATAAAAATGTTTGTAAGCAACTCTTTCTATTCTATGTCCTCTCAAGCAGTTCACTGATTACAGGCTTTGTTTCATGTCAGTGGCTTTCTGGGATGCATGAAGCCTTGCAAGTACTCTCAGGTGCTCCATGCCACATACACTAGTCTCAAACATCTCTTTGTCAGTATATTTGCTCCCCAGGAAAGCAGTTTTCTTCTCCATGCCTCCAATAGTGAGAACCTGCATGTTTATACTTAGAAAACTGTGATATAAACTCAGAACATATGTAAAACACCATTAAAAGTGTATGCTTGTATGACTCAGTGACTCATGAACTCATGCTGCCAAGGTGTTATTGTCATGGGAGCACAGATACAGAATCACAGAATCACAGAATTGCCAGGGTTGGAAGGGACCTCAAGGATCATGAATCTCCAACCCCCCTGCCACATGCAGGGCCACCAACCATTCCACCGAATGCTAGACCAGACTGCCCAGGGCCCCATCCAATCTGGCCTTGAACACCTCCAGGGACGGGGCATCCACAACCTCCCTGGGCAGCCTGTTCCAGTACCTCACCACTCTCTCCGTAAAGAATTTCCCCCTGACGTCCAAACTAAATCTCCCTTCCCTCAGTTTAAAACCATTTCCCCTTGTCCTGCTGTCACTCATCCTTTCAAAGAGTTGATTCCCCTCCTGTTTGTAGGCTCCCTTTAGGTACTGAAAGGCTGCAATGAGGTCACCCCGCAGCCTTCTTTTCTCCAGGCTGAACAAGCCCAGCTCTTTCAGCCTGTCCTCATAGGGGAGGTGCTCCAGTCCCCTGATCATCTTCATGGCCCTCCTCTGGACCCTCTCCAACAGCTCTCTGTCTTTCTTGTACTGGGGGCTCCAGACCTGGATGCAGTATTCCAGATGGGGCCTCACAAGAGCAGAGTAGAGGGAAACAATCACCTCTCTGTCCCTGCTGGCCACCCCTCTTCTGATGGAGCCGCAAGGGCACACTGCTGGCTCGTTAAGTTTTTCATCTACCAAGGCCCCCAGGTCCTTCTCCACAGGGCTGCTCTGAAGGACCTCTCCTTCCAGTCTATAGGGATGCTTTGGACTCCTCCGGCCCAAGTGCAAAACTCTGCACTTTGCCGTGTTGAACCTCATCAGGTTCACCCGGGCCCACCTTTCTAGCCTCTCGAGGTCCCTCTGAATGGCATCCCGTCCTTCTCTATGCTAATAAATCCTTCCTCTCAGTAAAGTTCTTCCTCTCATGAGTTTGTGATTGTAGCTGCAAAGCCTCCAATACCGAGTTGCCTTGCTTCCATCTAGGAAGTTATAGTATGTGTAGTGATTTGCAGAATCAAACTCTATAAACCAGAGTTAGGTTATAAAGCAGGTACATTTATTCAATGAGACGCATATCATTGGGTGTGTGGGGGATAGTTCCTCCTAACGCACACCGTAGGGCAAAAGCTTGGTACAGATATAGGCCGAAGGAATACACAATTTGCATACATATTCATTACAGGTGTCTTGACTCTCTTAATGCCATTAAAAGGTGTAGTAATATTAATATTTTCTCAGTATTATTTTAACAGTTTTCATTTTCTTTATGAAATTTTGATCTATATGTAATCCATCAGGGTCAAATAATCTAGCAGACCAGCAGTAAAGAGTGCACAAATAAAGAAGAGAAAGAAAAATTGTAGTGGAAGCCTCCTTTCCCACAGCCATTTTATGCTGCTATTTCCCACCTACAAAGAGTCCATTATTAAAAGCTGTCAAGGGGGAATCCTGAAAATATGGTATTGTGGTGCTCTGTTTATTGAGTGGGACAACTGAGATAGTGACAGTGAGCCAAGGAGCAAAATATTGCCACAGAGTCGACTCAGTGTCTAGGACAGGGCAGCACTTCATCACAAACATGAAACACTTTCTGTCTTGGATACTCTGCTTCTAGATGGCATTGTATGCCCATGTAACTTTCTCCAATCTTTGTTAACAGAGAGGTAAATAGACAGGTTACATACAATCGAATATGTATCAGAGAATAACCTTTCCAATAATTTTGAGTATTGTTCTCCTGTTGCTTCCTGATCTGTACCATCACATTCTGTTTTTATTTTCGTCATTTTGTCAGTCACAGATCATTATACTCATTTTCTCAGCTCTTGATCAAGGCAAGGTCATGATTCTCTTGTGTCAGGAGTCAAAGAAACATTTTTTTCTTTCTTTTAGCATGCTCATTTATAATTAAATTAGGATTTTTTGTACATATTTTCTCTCTTTTTAAGAAGAAAATGAATAACCTTCCTTCATGGACATGGTTCAGATAACATAAATCTTGGTAGCATGGCTGACTCTAAATAGGTCTAGCTCCAGAAAAAGGCTTGATGTCATCCTTCAGTTCCTCTGAATTTTTTTCCACCCACACCACCTCTTCTGAATTTCCTATCAGTTTGGCACATAGCATTCATCAAGCACTAACAGTGATTTAACGTGATATCAAGCAGATACCCTATTCTTGTTCAGAATTACTTGGTTGTTTGATATGTCATTTTACTTCCAAGTCCCTTTAAGTACTCTACAGTCATAGCATGGGTTAATTTCCTCCGAAATGTAAAAATCTTTACTGTAATCTTTAAAAGCTTTCTTATAATTTCCTTTGTTTTGATAAGCAATTTATACTTATTAATCCCCTCCAGATACTATCATAGTGTCTGACAGACCTATTTTAATAGTACTGAGAAGCTGAAATTGTGTCTGCTGTCTGTCTTTTTTTGGACCAATTCAGCTCTCATTTGCAATGTAAGTGTTCCAAACAAATAATGTTACTTTCAGCTTCATTTTCAAGATTTTCAGAAAAATCTCTGCATTTTTGCTGACTGCTTTTGTATAGAGGCTATCAAAATTTGGATAAGCTAATTCTTCAGGTTTTTTTCTTGTGCTGCTTTATAGTGCCTTTCATTAAAATGATTGGAATTACATATATTTATTTGAGCAAGACCACAGTCTTTGCACTTTTCACTACCAAAATGATACTCAATATGTTGACACTTTCCTGTTCTCAAAAAAAGCTGACAGAAAATGAAATTACATCAAACATGATTCACAACTAGTATGTTTCCAGGGAAAGGATAACCTTAATATGAACTTTAATGTTATTGACTTTGTAGAAGGCTTGCAGACAACATAGATTCATAGAATTGTGTGAATTGGAAGGGATTTTTAAAGGTCATCTAGTCCAACTTCCTTGCAATGAACAGGGACAATGTCTCTAGAGACAGAGCATCCACAGACTCTCTGGACAACCCGTTCCAGTGTCTCAGTTCTTGTCATGAAAAAAATTTCCCTTATATTCAGTCTACATCTCCCCTCTTTTTGTTAGAAACCACTTTGTCTTGCCCTATCAGAACAGACCCCACTAAATAGTCCGCCCTCTTGTTTCTTATATTCTCCCTTTAGATAATGGTAGGCAACCATCAGGTCTCCCCAGAGCCTTCTCTTCTCCATGTTGAATAGCCCCAGCTTTTTCAGCTTGTCCTCATAGGTGAGAAGTTCCATCCCTTTGATCATATCTGTGGGCCTCCTCTGAATGAGTTCCAGCAGGTCCCGACTCCACATATAGATGCAGATCTGCAGGTGACATCTCATCAGCACAAAGGAGAGGGGTAGGATCACCTACCTCAAGTTGCTGGCCATGATTCTTTTTATGCAACCCATGATTTGGTTGGCTTTCTGGGCTATGAGGACACATTGCTAACTCATGTCCAGCCTGCTATGCACTGGTACCCCATAGTTTTTTGACAGGGTTGAACTCTGTCCTTACATCCTCCAGCTTGTACTGACTTTGGGAATTGCCACAACCCAGATGCAACATCTTGCACTTGGTTTTGTTGATCCTCATGAGGTTCTCCTGGGCCAATTGGTTGAGCCTGTCTAGGTCTCTCTGGATGGCAACCCAAGAGGTCTGAAAGCATGCCTGTCATCATACTGGCAGGCAGCAGTATAGAAATGCAAGATGGATGGGATGTAAAATTTACTTCTCCCAGTGAATGTATTATGCTTTCTATTGATGAGAAAAACTTAATGAATTATCACAGAATTAATTTCTATGTTTCTTCATAGTAGGAAAACAGACTATAAAATAGGAAAAAAAAAAACAAAACAATATTTTAATAGATTAATTTCCTCTCTTATCCTGCAGCCAATTCTCCTACTGTTTTTGCTGTAGTATTTTTACTACAGCAAGTGCTTTCCATTTTTACTGTATAGTGTCAGATAACTACTTTTTCTTTGACAGCATGAGTAAGGGTTGATTCTTCCTAATCACCTCACCTTTGCAGTTTTAAGAAGTGACCTGGAACTATCCTGTCCTTCCTGAGACTCTTTGAAGCATTTTGATTTTTAGTCGGCATATATTAAAGGCTTTTTTTGAAAGTAAGGCTTTTTCAGAGATATTTTATAATTAGACTTCAAGAAACAAAAGCATCCCAAAACACTTCTCATTTTTGAAAATCTAGGCTGCAACTCATGGGAAATACCATTAAAAGGAGCTATTCACACACTGTCCGTAAAATCAGTGTGTAAAAAAATGTTAAGTCTTGTCATGTACAAGAATGGAAAAAAAGTAATACATTAAACAGTTAAACTTCCTTTTCTACCCTGTTGTGTGAGATGGTTTCTCATCTTTATCTGAAGGCCATCTGATAGATGCTGTTTTGTACTGGGACTTTGAGAAAAGGCTGAGTTGAATGCAAGAGATTGCTGTCTGACAAAGAATAAAGACGTACTTCCAACTGCACTGAACATGACTTATGCTTCTATCTGGACTGATGTAAAAGTTCACAAGTGACAAATATTTATTTTAATATATTTATATGAAATCCCTAACTCCAACATCCAATTATTTTTTAATGCTATTTCTGTAAAGCAAAGCGCTCTGTTCAGAAAAGAATTACTAGTCTGATTATACTTTTTTTTTTTTAATTGTGCACTTAAATGATATTGGCATTCTGAAATATGGATTAGTAACCTGCGACTATTCTGTCACACAAAGATAGCAGGCAAATGCAAGAGAAAAGGAAATAATTCAGCGTAATGCGGAGTCACTTATAAATTAATAAGAAAGATGATTTATAATCTAAAAAGAGATGGTATTTAAAGTGTTTTGGTATATGGATGACTAAAGCTCAGAGGAATTTAAAGCTTACAATGTTTGCATGTAATAGTTGTCAGCAGACTTGTTGTGTGTGTTGCATTTTCAGTGCTTAAATCAATTTCATAAAAATTTCAAAGTTAGACATCAATAACATCACATTAAGATAGAGGGAAAAAAGAGGGAATTACCACCCCCATAAGTTACAAAGATACGGAGATACATATAGATGTCCCAAATTATTCTATTAGGAACAAAGAATTATTGAAATATGTTCTAGCATCATTAGCATAGGCGTGACTCCGTGCAGAAAACAGCAAAAAAGTACCAAAGAAGATGCTGATGACAGGTAGTGCATACAACATGCCTGGAGATTCATGTGGAAATCAAGAAGTATAAACTGTTTATTGGTCATTTTCTTATCCTGAGGCATGAAGAAGACAACTGTAATACCTATCTCCTGACTTCCTGACCTATTAATAAATTACTCCCAGTATTTTTAACTATTGAATTTAGCTTCTCTTTTCCTGGAAACGTGTCAGCAAAGGAATGACCAGGACAATGTTTCTAAGAGGAAATTCTTGTTCTTGAATATGCTGAAACAACCTATCAAAATCTATCGAAAGGCTGGACTGAAAACAGAAGTCTTGTTTATCATCTGACAACAATTTATGAGGCTAGACCCAAGATTTTAAAAATTATTCAGAGGTCTACTGTAAAATCAGACAATCATATGTTTCAGATCAATATCAACCTAACCCTCTATCAATTCTTCTCCCCGAACATCTTGTAAGATGCCTACCTACCCTACCTTGGTAGGTAGGTGCTGCAAAGTAAATAGGACTCTTTCTTATTTGTTTGTTTTGTTTTGTTTAAATATTAAGTCTGCATTTTGTAAATACCTCTAATAGTGATGAAAATAAATTTCCATTAGCAGATAACAGCTAGCTCTTGAAAGCATACCACAGTGAATTACCTAACTAGAAAAATACTTTTATTGTTGCTAGCGCAAGGAAAAACTCCTTATCATGTTCTCTTTCTATTTCTCTCCTAGTTTATGTTATTAAAACTCACAATATTCGTGACAAGATTCTGATTTTAGATCTTCATTACAGTGTGTTTTTCTAGATGGTAGCTATGAGTAAGCTTCTTTGGCTTTTGTAAAAAGAAGCTGCACATTTTCCATAACATTTAAATTTATTTTTCAGGTCAGAGTCCTTCAGAATTAAGTGTAATTATTGTTCAGTCTACGCAGATGCACAGTTCTTTTTCTTTCAAAGAATAAAATAATATCCAAAGACCAAGTATTCTAACACAGACTTGTAAATGCATCTTTGTACATAAATAGAATCATACAATCAGCAGAACTGTGAAGCTAGAGACCCTGTGGGTGTTTTAGTCCAAGTCTTTACTCAAATCTGGCCAACCACAACAGGTTGCTCAGAGCTTTGCCCAATCAGATTTCAATAATTTCAAGTATGGAGTCCCTGCTCCAGTGTTTGACTACCTTCAGAATAGAGAAATGCTTCAGTATATCTAACTGGAATTTCCCACATTTCAATTCATGTCTGTTGACTCTTGTCCTGTCACTGTGAACCTCCCAGAAGAACTTAGTTCTGTATTTTCTATACTCTCCCTTTAGATACTTATAGACAATAATAATGTCACCTCTCGGCCTCATATTATCAAAGCTGAATAAATCCAGCTATCTCAGAATTCTCTATCATGTTTTCTAGTATATTAATGTCATGTTTTCCACTGACATTACAGTACAGTGGCCCTCAGTGGGATTTACCCCAGTATCTCAGTGTGTATCCTGCACTGGGGAGCCACTACATGGAAACTGTTCCACATTCTGTCTCACAAGGAACTAACAAAGAGAAACAATCGCTTTCCTTTTCTTATTGGCTATGACCTTCAGAGGGCAGATCAGTGTGCAATTATGGTGTCCATCATGTGGAGAGAAATTAATTCTGGGAGACTACTTCCATAATAATCCCAAGGACTGATGACCAGATGGTTGAAATGCAGTTCCATGGATGTTCCATCTGGTACTTCTTGTAGATGTGAGTAGCAATTTCCCAGTCATTAGAAACCTCTATCATTTACTATGACTCTTTGAAGTTAACTGTGTCCAACTAATTACGTTGTTCAGTTCTGTGTGAATCCTGTCTAGATTCACCATCCACCATCCACCATCCACCAATCCACTGACATACATACACTCATTTGTTTAACACTCCATAACTCTGTCTTCATCTATATAGGAAATACTGCAAAGGTATTGCTTCATTATCCTACACTGCACTTGCAAGCTCAGGGATCTGAGAGGCCTGAGGGCAAACTTTATGAGGTGAAAACTGACAAAAAACATAACAAAACAAAAAGACAAAAAAACATAGCCTCAGTCAGAAACAGGCCAACATAATAACCTCTTTTATTATTATAAGGGTCTGAAATAATAAGAAATGATATAGCAATTCAAGAGGAATACTGATCAGCTCATATCTGCCTAGCTTTTCCATCTAATGGGAATAATCCTACCAAGGTTTGGATTCTTTAAAAAAAAACCTTTCCAAATTGAGTTTTTCCTCTTGTTCTCTGTTAGATGTATTGAGTTCTGTTAATTTTCTTTAATTGTCTTTCTTTAACTATCTCAGAGAAGTGATTAGATGCTAAGACATGCGTATTGTTTCTTAAGGTTTTCTTTTTCTTTTTTTTTTTTCTTCTTTCAACCCTATTGGACGTTGTCTACCTTGAATTCAGTGAGGTTCTTGACATTGCCTCCCACAAATTCCTCACATTAAGTGTAGGAAGTGTGGGATAGATAAGTGGACAGTGAAGTGAATTGAGAACTGGCTGACTGGCAGAGCTCAGAAGGCACAAAACAGAAGCACAGATTCTAGTTTGAGGCCTGTAGCTGTAGTGTTCCCCAGGGGTAATGGGTCTGGTCTTGTTCAACATCCTCATCAGTGACCCAGGTGAAGGAATAGCGTGTACTCTCAGAAGGGTAGCTAATGGCACAAAGCAAAGAGGAATGGCTGACACACCAGAAGGCTGTGCTGCCATTTCGTGAAACCTGGACAGAAAGGAGAGTTACGTGGAAAGAAACCTTTAGAGGTTCAACAAGGGCAAATGCAGAGTCCTACACCTGAGGAGCAAGAACTGCATGCATCACTACAGGCTAGCCACTGATCTGAGCTCTGCAGAGCAAGGAAGTTCTATGGAGAAAGAAGTGGGTGACCTCACGAACAACAGATTGACCATAAGCAAGCAGTGTGCCCTTGTCAAGAAGACCAGTGTATCCTGAGATACATTAAAAAAGTGTGGCCAGCAGGGCAAGAGAGGAGATCCACTCCCTCCACTCTGTCCTATTGAGGCCACATCTGGGATACTGTGTTCAGTTATGGGCTCCACAAATAAGACAGGTAACTTCTAGAGGAGTCCAGCAAGTGGTGACAAAGATGATGAAGATGATAAGGGGACTGGAGCATCTCTTTTATGAAGAAAGGCTGAAAGACCTGGAACTGTTCAGCCTGGAAGAGACTGAAAAGGGACCTTATCAATGCTTATAAATATCTTAAAGATAGGAGTCCCATGGATGAGGCCAGGATCTTTTCAATGGTTCCCAGCGACAGATCAAGTGGCAATAGACCCAAACTGGAATGCAGGAAGTTCCATATGAACGTGAAAAAAAACCTTCATCTCTGAGGTTAACAGAGCACTGAAACAAGCTGCATGGAGAGGCTGTGGAGTCTTCTTCCCAGGAGATATTCAAAACCTGTCTGGATGCTTTCCTGTGTAACCTACTACTAAGGAACCTTCTTTAGAAGGATTGGATGATCTTCATAGGTCTGTTACAAACTTCATGATTCTGTGATTCCATGATTTTACTTTACCTAGGTTTGTTAAAAGGTTCCCTAGGAGGTCTTATACCTGAGGCAAAAGTGGCACATGACCCACTGTGGAGATATAAATCCTATACAACATCACTTGGTGAAGAGATTTTTTTGTTCCTGTCATGGGAAGGAACATTTCACTTTGGTTTATGTTCTGATTTCTTGAGGGTTGGGCCATACTAACATGAAGCAGAACAACATTTATATTGATTTTAAATTGTTGCAAGTATTTTAAACAATTTAAGATATTTTATTCAATACAATAAATACTGCTGTATTTGCTAGACTGAATCACTGGCAGATGTGAGCCAGGAAAAAAATGGGTAGTGTGAATAGCAAGCAAAAGACATTATTCTTTGTAAGTTAAATGGAGAGGTTTTTTAGCATGACTCAAGCACTATATTCATTCAGCATATTTATGTAAATAAACCAATATTCATCTGCTGTTATATTGCCATTGCCAATCAAAAGTAGAAAAAGTGTTAAAGGAAAGCATGGATAATCACTGGTAAAGAAATTATATGATAATAGGGAACAAATTATTCCTTTTCAGATATGAGTTTTCAGTTTCACTTAGCGGCATAATATTGATGATGATTCAGAAGAATTATACTTCATTTCATGGGGTCTGTAGCATCTTATGTGGTAAAAAAAAATCAATCTGTCTGGAGAAAAGACTTTGTTTTCTTTTAAAGGAAAGATTTTTAGTACTAATGTGTTCTAAGAGATGTCATTTTTGTGTATGTATTTCCTGCATTGAAGAGACCATTCTGTGACTATGGTTCTACAATTCAAAAAGTAAGATTTCAAAGGTTCCCCTACAACTTAGTCAGGTTCACAGAATAATGTTTTGCTGACAAATTCCTCTCTCTCTATAGAGATGAGACTTTTAGGTCTTGCCTTCTGTTCTGCTGCAGAAAACAGAATGATAGCATAAACCAAGATATATTCATAACAAACCTACATTACACAGCAGGAATAGGTAAGTGGGCTAACTGTAAAATGCACATTTACTTTTCCTATAGCATTAAAAACTTGGCACCTGGTAAACACCCTCTTTTCTGAGTTCTTCTTAGAAGTCTCACAGGAATAAAATCTTTTCTTCTCAGAAGATCCAGCAGTCAACAGATATTTACTCTGGCTAATGGGTTAAATTCATAAGAACTAGAAAGAATACTAAAGAGCTTGAGAGATGAGCTCCTGTAAAGGGCACATTTACTATTTGCTTTAAAAACAGGTGTAGTTAATCTTTTGTTTTGAGAGGAAATGCTTTAAACAAACATATTTTGCTTATTATCTTTCACTGTCTTTTGAGTTTGTTCTAGTATGTTACAACTGCTTCATAGTAGTTTGACACCTCTGCTCAGCAATAAGTGCATGGACCTGGATTTCATGGCATACAATTTAGATTCAAAAGGGATCAAAAGTGTTTTATTATCATTATATTTAATTTGTTCATTGTACAGTAACCTGTACAAAAAGTTGTTGTATTTTTGTTGTTGCTGTTGTTGGTGGTGTTTTGTTTGTTTGTTTGTTTTTTCATTATAAGCAAATTAATTCTTGATACAGCAATATTTTTGCAGGAATATTCATAGAAGCAATATATATGGCACTTGTTTGCATGGAGTCACTTTTCAGAATGAAACCATATTTCACTTTGTTAAAGAGAACTCAAGGACTGACATCTACTAATTAAGCTAGAGTGATGATTTGATTGTCTTTTGCATTGATACCCTGTTTGAACTTACACAAATCATTTACACTCTTTGTCCTTCAGAGTATTCCTTTAGAAGATGCATATGATAATTCATAGCTGCTCTACAAAGATTTTGTGAACTTTCATTTATGTTGCCACAAAGATGGTGAAGGGCCTGCAGCATCTCCCCTATGAAGAAAGGCTAAGTGATCTGGGTCTGTTTAGCCTTGAGAAGAGAAGACTGAGAGGGGACCTGATCCAGGTCTATAAATATCTAAGGTGTGGGGGGCAAAGTGGCGAGGCCAGACTGTTTTCAGCAGTGTGCAGAGACAGGACAAGGGGAAATGGCCAGAAGCTGGAGCATAGGAAGTTCCGCACCAATATGCGCAAGAACTTCTTTACGGTGAGGGTGACAGAGCACTGGAACAGGCTGCCCAGGGAGGTTGTGGAGTCTCCTTCTCTGGAGATATTCAAGACCTGCCTGGACGCCTACCTGTATGACCTGGTGTAGGGATCCTGCTTTGGCAGGGGGGTTGGACTCGATGATCTCTGGAGGTCCCTTCCAACCCCTACGATTCTGTGATTCTGTGATTCTGTGATTCTGTTTGTAAAGTAGTTTGATGTCACTGGAAGAGAAATCACTGTAATCATCATAGAAGGGCAAAGTGTTTTTACCTAAAGTACACACATTTTCACACAACATACTTTCATAAACAGTGAGCTTGTTTAAATGAATACTGACCATCAACACTCAATAAATCAGGAATGTACATGAATATTTAGTGACTAAAATTTACTCGAAAAGAGAAATCTTTGAGGCTATCTATTACTGTGCAGAAAAGATCCAGACAAGTTTTAAATCAACAAAGAGTCAAAATGATAGAATATGTACCTTAGTAAAACAACACTGTCTTCAGGAGGGAAAAAAGAAACTGAATTGATTATGTATTTTTCAGTGCATTCATTTTAATACACCCACATACTTTCCAGTCATATTATGTAAAGTTGAAATTAAAAGTATAGCTGTATTCACACAAATTATGAAAGGAAAGATGACTTTTAAGTCATTAGCATGAAATCAGTCAGTTTAATGAAAGGAGCCCAGATAATGCAATACTGTTTTTTTATTACTTTTTAACCTTGTTAGCTTTTTAAAAGATCTAATATGTAGAACTTTATGAAACCAGCTATTCAATTTCAGAAGATCCTCAGATTTTCTTTTGGCAGACATTGTAAGTCAGACTGACAGCAGCAAAATCTAAATAAGCTCAGGAATTTTAAGGGCATTATCATATGTCAGGTATTCTGTGCTTAATTGAGCTCAAATCTGTTATAAAACTGGCACCGGTAATGTGTCACACACTGTAAAATATATCCAAATATTTAATTAAGCCTGGATTTAATTAGGCAAATCCACTACATATATATTTAAAATAAATAAATACATACATACATAAACTGACCATGGTGGCCTCAAAAGTATTTGGTCCATTCGAATATTTTTTGTTTAATTATTATTATTTGACATGGTCGTTAACTTCAGGAATATAAGGGATATTCAAGGTTGTTTCTCTTGTATTCAGAAGCCAAGAAATGCATGTATCTGTTGTTACAGATACAGCAGTTATATCCTTGAATGTTTTCCAAATAACAAACTTACTGCAGAGTTAGGGAGACATCCTCTGAAAAAATTCTGCCAGACAAAAGCAATGCTAAGATGATGATCAGGAGAAGAGCCACGATACTTCCACAGTAAAGATAAAAAAACTAAAGTTTGGCTGAAGGCCAACACCACTGGTGAAGGAGAGGATTGTTTTTTTACATTAGTTCCTTCTGTAATTGAGTTTGGGCTTGTAACGTTGTCTAATCACTTATGATAACTCGCCCAAGTGGAGTCAGCAGGGTCTTCTAATAAATCATCAAAGAATCGTCCATCCCTCACCAACTCAGCTCAATGCCACAGCAACTCTCAGTACACAAAATTTACCACTCTTGCTTTCCAGTTTTCCAAAATAGTTGAGATATAACTGATCATGCTCAAAGATAAATAACCAAATAAACAAGCTAAGGCAAAGTCAAGATAAAGAAAACTTTTTTCATGGAAAGAAAAGGCACAGATCGAAAGATACTGACAAGCCACTCCTTGTCATACTCAATACTGTTTTTGTGTGTTTGGGAATCCTATTAAAGGACTGTTATTCATCTTACATATGCTTGCCAAATATAAGAAGTCCTATTTGGAGCACTGTGTCTGGAATTGCCATCCAGTAGTCAGGTAATTTCAGGTGTCCACTACAGAGGCAATCTCCAGAAGAAGCTCTTCTAAATCAAAATCTAAAAAGTCGCTCAGCCTCCATTTCATAGCATGAAAGTAGGGCTATTTTTTCTCATATTTTCTGATACTTGTTAGCTGATAACAGAAATGTATCAATTTTAATTTATGATTTTGATACTGTTGCCCATCCAGTACTATACCATCTATAGGAATCAACAATATCAACAACCTTCTAATGATCTACATCATTCCTTTTCTCTGGACAAATTAGCATTAAGTAAAATGCTTCTTTGAGTCCAGAAGTTTTATTTAAAACAGGTTTGTTACACTTTCTATCATGACCCTTGTAGTTGAAATACTCTTCTTACTATTTTGCCTCTGACTGGAAAACTTTCCTAGTTAGAGCTCATTATTCTATACATTGTCTTTGCTTGCAGCTTTTATAGAAGCCTGCTCACAGATTAACTTCAAGATCCTGGAAACGTAGATAGGGTGTATGTTACAAGCTTGATTTTTTAAGGATCACCATCCCCAAAGATAACAGTTTTTAAGTAGTCTTCTTAAAATTATACATAAACAGAATTAACATAATATGAGGGTTGCTCAGAATTCATCAAGAATTCATTTCATAACCACATAGGTTTTATTTCTAAATAATGAAATATGACAAAATAAGGAAAATCTGCCATGTCTTAAGATGAAAATATACTTCCGTTTGAAAGAAATGTCTGTTTAAATATGGAAATATTTTCAGTCATTGGAATTTCCTAAAACATAGAAATCCCTTATTTGCTGAGCTTCACTAGCAAAAAACATAAAAAATAAAAAAATTGAGAAGTCACACAAATACATCTGCCAACAATCTGGATTTAGGAACAACAGAAAACAGCGTGATAGAAGAATTTGGAGTGGATGAAAAATAATGAGTGGGTATCTACAGTGTTGATGCAAGACAAATCTGGATCAATCAATCTACCTACTTATCTATTCCAACCACACATGCATACACACACACATACATACACAAGCTTCTCTGAAAGTAATGCCTCCTATGTTATTATGTTTGCCCACAACATTGGATGTTGGTGTTACAGCATTAGAGGCTCAGCCTTCCCACCAATGATCTGTTACATTTTGTTGCTGTAACGGATGGCAGCAGAGGAGCAGTCTCACTAAATGGTGTCTGACATGGGAGTGTGTATGAATCATAGAATCATAGAATGGTTTGGGTTGGAAGGTTCTTTAAGATCATCCAGTTCCAATGGCCCTGCTAAAGGCAGGGACATCTCCCTCTAGACCAGGTTGCTCAAAACATCATCCAGCCTGTCCCTAAATGCTTCCAGGGAGTGGAGAACCTCACCGGGCAACCTGTTCCAGTGTCTCACCACCCTCACAATTAAGAATTTCTTCCTAATATCTAGTTGAAATCTACTCTCTTCCAGTTTAAAGCAATTTCCCTTGTTCTGTTGCTCCATGCCCTTATAAAGTCCATCCTAACTTTCACGTAAATCTCCTTTAGGTGCTTGAAGGCTGCTATAAGGTTACCCCAGCACCTTCTCTTATCTAGACTGAAGATGTCCAGCTCTCTCAGCCTGTCCTCATAGAAGAGGTACTCGAGATCTCTGATTATCTTCATGGCCCTCCTCTGGATCCGTTCCAACAGCTCAACATCCTTCCTGTGCTGGGGGCCCCAGAACTGGACACAAGTACTCCAAGTGGGGTCCCATGAGAGCAGAGTAGAGCACATCAGCTTTCTCCTTATCTCTCGTGACCAGGTCTCCAGTTTCCTTCTAGAGAGGACCCACATCTTCCCTGGCCTTCCTTTTATCACTGACATACCTGTAAAATGTATTTTTCTTCCCCTTAATGTGCCTAGATGGATCAAATTTATCTGGGTTTTAGCTCTCCTAACCTGAACCCTGGCTGCTTGGACTTCTTCATAGTTCTCCCAGGTAATCCATTCCTGCTTCCACACCCCATAGACTTCTTTTTGCTTTTAAATAAGTCCAGGAGCTACTTGTTGATCCATTAAGGCCTAACATTCTTGCCTGCCTTCCTTTTTCTTGGGATGCACTTCTCCAGGAGTTGGACAAGATGGTCATTGAATACTGACTAGCCCCTCCTCCCTCCAGGGCTTTCTTCCACATCACCCTGCCAAGCAGTTCCCTGAAGAGTTGTCTGCTCTCCTGGAGTTCAGAGTACAAAGCTTGCTGCACACCCTCTTTGAAGCCCTGAGGATCTTTGAACTCCACAATTTCGTGGTCACTGTATCCTGTATCCGAGGCAGCCCTTCAGCTTCATATAACTCACCAGCCCCTTCTTGGTGAGGACAAGGTCCAGCATACTACCTTTTCTCATGGGCTCTTGTAGCACTTGGAAGAGGAAGTTATCATCAACACATTCCAGGATCCTCTTCAATTGCTGGTGCCCTTCTATGGGGTGGAAGAAGTCCCTCATGAGGACCATGCTTTGTTAACATAAAGCTGCAACTGTCTGTTTATTCAGGGCTTTATATGAAGCAAAAAGTCTGTCATTGAGTTCCTCCATGTAGAAAAAATGGCGTCCACTGATATTTATCAGTGCTTGCTGATTGTTCCAGGAGACCAAGCAGTGGATGTGAACACAGTGAAGCAGTGGGTTGGGGCAGTGGCAACACTGACAGGAGGTCACCTGCACTGGTGCAGATTTTTATGAGCACGGCATGCAGGCTCTTGTTCATTGCTGGTGAAAGTGCATAGCTAATTGTGATGACTAGGTTGATAAATAGTGTTTTCTAGCTGAAAATTTGCTCTATCAAATAGTGTTGATTTGTTAATAGTGTTTATTTGTTCTTTTTATCTGCTATTTCCCTGGAAGTAAAGAGGCATTTCCGAGTGACCTACACATAGAAAACCTTATTTATAACTTCTAAATTGAATGACGCCATTATGAAACTTCTTAGAGATGAAAGCAAATACATTTATTTGAACAACTGCAATTCTGGACATTTATCATACTCTATACCTCTCAACTTGTAGCTCTTATGGCCTCAGACTCTTTACTTTAACTTTAGACTTTTACTTTAACTTAATCTCAGTAAAACTGCTAAGCAATTGGTTTAAAGGAAGTAAGAGGAAGGGATTTTTTTTTTTTTCTTTTATTTATTTATTTAAACAATAGATAGCTTTGATTTAGCAGCTGGCTGCAGCAGGAGACAGAAATAGATAGTACTATCAACTTAAAAAAGCAAGACAAAGTCATGCACAGCTGCTCCATTTAAAAGTACTAAACAGAATAGGCAGCAACCTTAAACAGTTGCAGATGGTTGGATATAATAGTAAAAATACTGCTTCATTCATGTGGTTTAAGTCAAATCAGGATCAAAGGCATTTATTGATTTACTAATAACATGTAATTAACCAGAAATCACTGGCCTATAGAGTCAGGATCAATCCCACAAGGGCAAAGAGTAACCCACAGTACTGGATATATGCTTTTACATTTCTAACTGCAGATACTAGGACTACCAACAAGTTTGCATCTTTCTCCAGCAGAAGAGGCAACCGATTAAAGAAAATTCACAACTGAATGTTCTAACTTGATTATTTAACTTTTCTGATTGAGGAACCTGCAGTATAATATACTTTTTTTTTTCATCTTGGCATACTGTAAGTGCAGATAAAAAATTAAAAAATCATATGAGCAGTTTCTAATTTTTTGAGATCTATTTTCATTTGGGCATTCAGCTTTTCACAGAGTCACAGAATCTTAGAATTGAAGAATTGAAGAATCATGGGGTTTGAAGCGGACCTCTGGAGATCATCTAGTCCAACCCCTTACTAAAGGAAGTTCCCTAGAGAATGTTGCACAGGTGTGTTTTGAGTATCTCCAGAGAAGGAAACTCTACAATCATTCTGGGCAGCCTGTTCCAGTGGTCTGTAAACTTCAAAGTTCTTGTCCAGATGAAAGTTCCTATGTTCCAATTTGCAGCCATTGCCCGCTGTTCTGCCAGTGAGCACCATAGAAAGGAGACAGTCCCATCCAACAGACACCTGCCCTTTATGTGTTAATTAGCACTGATAAGATTGCTCCTCAGTTTTCTCTTCTCCAGACTGAATATTCTCAGATCTCTCAGCCTTTCCTCATAAGGGAGATGCTCCAGGCCACTAATCATCTTTTCTTATTTTACCTTTAAAATTGTAAGTGTTCAACAGTTAAGAGACAATTAATTAAAAATATAAAAAAAACAAAGAGACTTAAATAGACAGATTTAGCTTAGGAAGATTAAGATATTGAAAGCACTACAAAGGAGAAGCACATGGCAAATGAAACTACCTTCAGATTGCAGCAAAAATCCATGTAAAAGACAATGCATATGAGACAAATAGAAAAGTTCCAGAACTTCAAAGATATTGATCCTATCTTCTTCTGAAATAGATTTTTTTTTTCCTTGTAAATGTGAATATATCAAAGAATCAATTTGGAATTTACAGTACTAGCTGTTTTGTTCCGTGCAAGACTAACAAAACTGTGTCTGCTTTTGTATCTCAAATAAAGAATAATTTAATTCTTATATGTTCATGAGGTGAAAATACCCCCAAAGGAGCCTAAACAATAAAACAAGACTGGAAAATTCAAAATGAAGTATGTGTGAGAAAATTTATGAGAAAGCAATTTAATTATGGTGAGTTGAAAGTTTGAAGTCACAGAAAATATCAAGTGTCTGATTCTAAAACATTTGAAACCAATGGCACCGCTCTCAGTGATATCCATCAGTACCTGACAGAGTTAAGTAATGAGTACCTAAATCCTGAAGTCTGAATGAGACTTAAAAAGATTTCAATTTGATACCGCAAGTAGGCAAATCACTGTTCACAACAGTACTAATATATAAAGAATTCAAATTCCAGTTTGTGCCTTTAAAAAAAAAACAAAAACATGAATTGTATTCCATGATTTTTGTGAAAATTTATGTTTACAATGAAAGTACCCATCAGGTTGGCAAAACGTTATATAAGTTGAGACCTTGATGTAGAGGCAATTCTTCCTAAGCTTTCCTATCTCTACTACAGTTCATAGCTTCATTTTAAAGATTTGTTAGAACTGCAAACTTTTTTGTCACAGGCATGTTTAAATAATAAAATTCTGTAAAACTAGTTTTGTCTCTTGACACAGTTATTCCTTTCCCTAGCCTTCCCTTTCCTTCCAATAAACAAGTATTTCAAAGCAAACAAACAATAATGTAGTAACATCATGTAACTACTTTCCATCGTGAATGTGCAATTGCAAATATTGGGCAATTATTTATATATACATGTATATATATACACACATTTACACACATACATACATATATATATATATATATATGTATACAGCTATTCATACCTTCATGTGCCACCCTTTGGTAGAAAGTTGAACTTTCAAAGTAAGGCAGGGACAAGTAAATTCAATGTGAAGATAGCCCTTAACAAATATATCACAACACAATTATTTGTATGATCGCATTCTATCTTCCACGGTACTTTTGCTCCCTTTAGCTTGTATCATTGATGATACTTTTTCAATGACATTATTATTACTTTTGTTTTACTCTTACAGCTGTCCATGTATATCTCACTCTTATCTTCTCCTTTTTGATTGTGGCATCTTCAGTCTTTCTCAGAACTTCCTTTGTCCCCATGTTTCAAGTTTAGCTTGCTTAACTTTGTAGAAATGTCTGAAAGTGCATCAAAGTATTTTATTCTTTTGTTAATTTAAGGCTTTGTGCATAGTGGCCTGACTACTGGATGAACCTATACAAGTTTATCTCCTACAAGGAGTAAGAAATGATATCAGACTGGATTAGGTAGTGTTGAGGGTCATTCAAAGGAGGACGCTTTTCCATTTCAGCCCAGATGAACTTAATTTCTTTAAAGAGCTGATAACTGCAGAGTGCTATGAGTTGTTCTTAGCAAAGTAAGTGTTCAAAGAAATAAAGACCAAGAAGTGAGACCCTAGCAAGAAAATAAAGGAGCAAGAAAGATGGTAGAGTCAGCTGCAAGTTTCTGAAATGCTGGGATTCATTACAGTTTGAGGAAAAGATTTACGTAAATCCTTGACATCTACATGGAAAGACCTTAATTCAGTGGGAAGGAGAGAAGTGTTTTCTTGAGAATTGCGAGACATGAAGGTAGAGATGCCTTAAAAACGAACTACACCTGGATGAAGTGGTAAATTGAGAAACCTCAGTTAGGAATTTGGAAGAGTATGTAATGTACAACTCCTGAAGGATTCAGGGTTTCATAAGAAACTATAAAACAGCAGGAAAAGATCTCAGAAGAACAGCTGTGATTGATGTTAAGTTAATGAATCAGATACGTGATATAGAAGATGAAATATGATCACAGATCATGTAGCTACTGACTCAAAGATTCAAATCCACAGAGTGTTGGAAGGTATTGACTTAGATGAAAAAAGCTACCAGACTACAGAAGGCTACAGAAACAATCCAGGTCTGAAAATAAATGCTTGGAAGTTGTGTTTCTGAACTTAGAGGGATCCATAAGAGAAAAAAAGGCGGAAACAAGGAACTCAAAATATTTTGCAAAGTGGGGGGGGGGAAAAAAAAAAAAAAAAAAAAAAAAAAAAGTAGAAAAAAGATCCAGAATACATACCTGCTTTGAAAGACCTGGTAATTATTCCTATTTAGAAATAGTATGATCTTAAAAGTTAGGATAAAATGAAATTAGTTAGATTTGCTATAGCTGATTGAAAAGAAAGTGATGATATTGATCTTTAAAACATACTAAGCCTTATTTTTGCTTCAGAGATTCTGTTTCATAGGGGAATCAAAAACAGAAAAGGAGAATCTATAGCCACAAAAGAATATGAAGATAAAAATAAAAGGAAAAAAATCCACTATGAAACTGTTTATGTAAAAAGTTATCTTTAGACACATGTAAGAATTATATTGATAGTTCAGAAAACATTTATTAGTGCATTTTGAGGTCTGGCAGCTTTCTTGAGACAGGGATGTGGAGTGTTCCCAGGTGGGAAAGGCAAGGTTGGGCAGTCAGAGTCCTATTGGACAGAGAGCATGGGTATGGCAGGGCTATGAGGAGCTGGATCCCAGTTCTGTGGGAGCCTTGCTGGAGTAGGGGCTGATGGCCCTGGGGCTGGAGTAGGAACCAGGATATGGGCAAGATGGAAGAGTCCTGGAGACCTGAAATAAGTTGCTGGGCTGTATGGCTAGGATGAAAAGTTAGAGATATTCTGTAAGCAAGATGCCGCTGTAGGCATTTTCAGGCACATTGAAACAGCATGTTAGGAAATGAACCAGGGCATTTATAATTTCAAAAATATGGAATCTAGAACAATTCCATACATCACTTTGAAGACTTTTGGATTAGCATTTACTGAACGCAAACCAATACCACACATTCTGTCATGCCTCAAGAGAAAAATCTGAGAGTGTATTTATATTGAATTTTAAGTCAAACAGAAGTAAATTAATTTTTAATATAAAATTAGTATTGCTATTTCTAATGAGGCACTCCTAGAAATCTGTTGCATTAAATAATATCCCGCTGACTTTTTCTAAAATACTCTTGAGAAGCAGTACAGAGTGGTATATTTTCTTCATGCAGAACTTATGTAGAAAACAAGTAGCAAAAACTGCACAAAAATTGTCAGCAGGAAACTGTTTGATTGCAGTTTGGGTACTTTTTCTTCCTTCTGCAGAACACTCCAGCCCCAAACAAAGAGTCATGTAGGAACTGCAATCACAGACAACCATGTCTCAGATTGTTCTGCCATTTACTCAGGAATCTCCCCTAGGGTCACAAAGTCTTGATGTTCTCAGGAATGGAAATAGCATATTCACCCCAAAAGCATGCTGGAGGAGCCAGAGCTTGAAAAGCACAGCAGCTCCACAGAACACTTCGCTGCTCTCTGTGGCATAGAGGCCCCATCTCTCTTTGGAGCCCCTTTGATGCTGCTTACAGCCACTTTTTGTTACATCTGGTAGCTCTTAGGATATCAGTATCCCTAACAAAACAGTAGTGACACTGCTGACTGATAGCCCTCACATATCCAGCTGTGGTGGCGATAGGGCAGTTCCATGGCAGGCTGTATGGATCAGGTCGGGCCAAGGCCAACGGACAGAGCTGAGGCTACCCCCAGTTGCAGAGGAGGCACCCTGAACCCTGCCTGACAGCCCCAGGACACCAACTTCTTTCTCCTCAGCCCTGGGAAACAAGGGGCTCCGTTCAGTCTGCTTCCAGTTTTTAATTTTTTTTTCCTTTTTTTTTTTTTTTAATTGATTCCCAGTTGCAGTTTGACAGTTACTAGCTATTCTTTAAAGTTCTGCTTTCCTCTGTCTTCAGTAAATAATGAGTACAAAAAAAGGTGCATTGTTTGCTACACAGTAATGGCTGAGACTGGTTTTGCCTGTACTCAGTGCAAACTGGCCATGCTCACCTATTCCATAGACCTTGCACTGCTGACAAGTTGTGTGTTTCTAAGCTGGCTATGGAAAAATAACACTGTCCAAACCAATAACACTGTTCCTTTATCAAATACTTTTCAAAACCTATTTCTTGTATGAGACCTTAAAAATACAGTGCTGATATGCCTTGGCAGTGCTGTTGTTTCTGTTCTGGTTTGGTTTCACTGCAGAACCTTGGAGAATGTTTAAACACTTGGATGAAACCACCAGACATGATCAAGGGCCCTACCTGAAAGCCCCGCTTAAAAGAAACTCCAATCTAAATAAACACATCAAAGGAAACCTGATGTCAAGATGAACATTCTTGAAAGGCCCATGAAACTGTCGCAGCTTTATCAAGCAAGTCATGATAAAGCAAGAAAGGGGCAGAACCTCCTAAAGCTAAATAAGCAACCAAAGCCCTGCAAATTATTTCTTTTCCATTACCATTTCTTCATGTCTCTCTTCTTACATACACAGCTTTTTTTTTTTTAAAACGCAGTACTTCCAAACATTGGCACATACTCTGAGAAAAGTAGGAGCAGTACATTAAAATTAAATTGTGTGAGGGCAGAATCATAAAGCAACAAGGATAGCACATCTCACTACCATTGCTTTTAAGAGCACAAGTAGAAAGGTATTGTTAGTAAAGATGACCTCAGGTTTTGTAGTTCATCTGGTAATGACTTGCCATAATTATAACTTTAAGCACAGATCTTAGTGCCTGACTATCATCACCATGTTCATGTCTGTTATTAATGTGACTAATCTTTAATTTCAATCCTAGTAGACCTCAAGGTTCAAGTTACAAGGGTACATTAAACAAAGCCTAGATAGACTTCCAAAATGTAATATTGTATTTCTTGAGAAATTTAAAACTTGAGACATAACATTAAGTTTCTTTTAAAATAAATATTTATAGGTGTTCAGCAAAAAGGTTATAGAAATACAGTATTTTTATAAATTTAAAAATTTAAAAATTTTAAAAGTTTTTCAAATTTTACAAAATTGTTAGTGTTATAATATTCTAGAATAAGAATTATTAAACAAAAGATTTTATACTTACATATATATACATATCATATAATATATATGTATATCAAAATATACACATACTTGATCTTGTACAAATACTTTTTATTCTCCTTTTTTGATTTTTTTCTTGTAGAGCTATAGGATTTTTTTTTTAAATTTTCTTAATCTACCTGTTATTTGCTCTGTCACACATGAATAATGAAGTATTTCCAAGCTATAAATGGAATTATAGTCTACTTCAATGTGTTGGATCATGCCAAGTGACTATAGCAAATTAGATAATCCATTCCCTTCAGTCTGAATTGAATAACTTCGATCACTTTGAAAATGTCACCTGAAGTACAGGAAAGTCTGTATAGTTTTCAAAAAACATTTATGAAAATTAAAATGTAAACTTCCATAACATTTATGAATAATGTTCTGGAAGTTTCCTGTGCTTTGAATGCTTTGAAACTGAATCTTTTTGAAAGGTTTTTTCCCTGTTTTTTTGTTGTGTTTTTTTTCCTCACTTTACCCCGCTTTCCAGCATTTTTATGCTCTGGGACCTATAAAGGAGACATTCTCACTTATTTATGGAGAAAAAGAGATTTTTATGAATATCAAACAAGCATAATTTATGCAGAAACTCTGTTTAAAAACTCTGTTTGGCACTTTTACTTGCATTAGTAATATAAGAACTCCATTAAAATGAATTTTACAAAAACGTGTTGGACCCAAATTCTCTCAAATCATTCCCACAGTTAGTCTTAGTTTTCATTGCCCAAGAATTGTTAATATATTAGTATTAACAATGCCTTGTTTATTACCTTGCATTCAGCATCTTACATGTTCTCTTGTGTGCATATATTAACATTTATTTGTACACATATTAACTTGCAAATGAATTGAATGAAGTCCTGGACCCTCTGAAATAAATTATAATTCTACCATCTTCATCAAGAATCAAAATCTTGTCCCATGATTCCTGTATTGCAGTATTTTATTCTCAGAATGGCAGATTAGCCTTTTACAGGTTTACAGATGTCCACTGTACTCTTCAGGTGCTCTCCTTGCACACAACTATGCTAGCTAGAATTTGTCCATATTAGTTATTTTTATTCATTCACCATTTTTCACTCTGCATTTCCATACATTTCCAACTATCTACTATTACATTGTGTACATTATACTATGTTACATATTCTGCATTGGCTTTTTTCATGGCAATCAAACTTTATCCTTTCATGTTGTTTTCATTCTAGAGAGGCATGGAAGCTTTTCAGCCCACACAGGCTGCTCCTAACAAGCGTCTAAAATGACTTAGGAAATTGTACTTATTGACTAAGCATCAGAGAGGTTACATGATGAAAATAATTAAAATGACAGGGTATTATACTATTATATGAAATAAGGTTTATATGAACTTTTCATCTCTTATATTTTATCCTGTCTTAACAATAGCTAGATCTTGAGAATTATCCTGTTCATAAGGCCAGAGACGTTACTGAACTGTTGGAATTCCTATCATTTTAAATTTGTTATACAAAAATGCTCAAAACTATGTGGAATAAAGTAAATGGACATATAAATTCACTTCAGATTAGTGTTTGGAAACCTTGAAATAATCTAAGGATGGATTTACAAAACTCTCCATACATATTTGTGTAGAAACTAATCAATTCCTGCAATAACTAATAAGAAATACATGAAGCAAATGATGAAATGAATGATTTCCACTATTACTCTCCTATTGTTTACTAGTGCAAGTTAGCAGCACAATTTTTTTTTTTTGTAACAATTCTAGTTCTGATATTTATCTGTACCTTCAGCTTCTCAAGTTCTGAAATTTTCTATATCTATTTTCAATAAGGAAATTATTATACTATTATTCACAAATCAATTACATACTAATTAGTATTATAATTATGCATTAAATAATCAGCTAGTTATATTGGAAACTGCATTTATTTGCAGTCAAAGCAGTTACTTTGAAACACATATTTCAGGGTATGTGCACAATTCCAAAAAAGACAAAATTTATTTTCTCTTTATCTCCTACTAGCTGTATCAAACCTCTCTTCCTGGATAATCAAAGTTTTTTCTCAAAATAGTCAAAGTATTACTCATATACTTATTTTGAAATGGATACACAATGGAATAAACAGAAAGAAAAAAGGGTTGTTTTCTGCTAAGTAATGAATTATTCAAGCAGTTAATGATGGAAACAATGATTTCATTGAAGCTACAGCTCTCCAGGGCAACACTTGGAAAAAAAATGTACTGAAACAGAGCCATCCTTTAAGTTAAGAATCAGAGCAGGTGCAGGCCTGTTGTTTGAGGGTTGTCACTACCAGTTGAATGGACTGTGTCTCAGCTTTGAGTGGCATGAGTAGGCAAAACTGTTCATTCAAACCACAGAAAACAGTAGTGGTGAAATGAGTTAATCCACATATCAAAAAACCTGGGAGCTGGCTTTGGTTCTGCTCATATAATCACAGTGAAAAGAATGCCAAAGCACGCAAGTGCAATCATTTCTAAACCGCTCATGTGAAAGGCTGTCAACAGTGAAAAACATTCAAAAAGAGAATCAGCATAGCCTTCAAACTACTATTCTTACTGTTTGTATGAAAGCAGATCTAGTTTTATGCTGATGTTGAGAGTACTAATTGACGTTATTTCTTTGTTTTTGAAAGTAAAAGAATATGCGTCCATGAATTCAATTAATTACTTTTGCAAATAAGTATGGTTTCCTCAAGAAAAGTATTCCAGGAAAAAAAAGATAATAAATAAAATACAAAAAACATCTAGTTGATTAAGACACTTCTCTGGCAGATATCAGTTGCCAATTGCTCTAAAACTAACTCCCTCCTGTTGCAAGTGAATGCCCTATTAACTAAGGTATTGTCTCAGGTAACTGTTGCCCAGTTTTCAGGAAGAACTTTTAGGCACTTCACTTCTGTAGAGGATGTCAGCACAGAATTCTTCTTTGACAGAGATGCGTTTTGGGTATCAAATCTCCAGAGCAGCAATATTTAAGTAATTTTCTTCAAAAATAATGCCTCTTATTTATTTCCATTTAAACTACAACAGATACAAGGAGTACAATAACACTATTAGAGCAAGTTATCAGCTATAAAACATTGCTTTTTCAGCTTAGTCACCACCATTAGCTATGCATTTTTGCCAGCAGTGAACAAGAGACTGACAAAATCAGGAAAATTTGCACTAGCAGACGTGATCCGCTGTTTCACAGCTGCTATAGCTGCATCATTCTTAGAAATATGTTGCCTATGCAGTCCAACTTTCATCAGCCTAAAATGACGGAAGTCAAAAGGTGTCAAATCTACATGGTGAGTGTGGCTGGACAGTCCAGCCAAGACTGGAATTGTGGTCCATGGTCTTCAAATGGGTGTGGGGCAACAGAAAGGTTTTCTTCTTCTCTTTACTTTGTAAGTTTGAGACTTCATCTTAGAGCCACAATGCAGCAGTCACAATTGATGGTTTGTCTGGGTTCCTGAAAATCCAGAACTCCTTTCCTACAGCAACAACAAACAAAACAAAACAAGCACTGTATTTTAAATATATCACTTTTTCCACCAAGGCCTGAATCCTGATTTTTTTCTGTAATAGGTAGTCTACATGTCAGCACTAGATGGAATGCCATCTTGACTCCGTCTTGTAGTGGTTTCACCACGTCTTGTTATCCATAATGATGTGATCCAGGAAATTGTCACTTTCAGCCTCATATTTATTCAACAGATCCTGACAAACAGTGTTCTCTCTGTTTCTATGTGAGCATTTATAGGATACACCTTTATGATATTCTAACATTGACACCACTTTTTCCAGTGCACTGAAACCAATATTCATCTCTGTACGAAGTTTGCTGCTCACAATTCCTCAATTCACGCAGATGAGCTAGTTGATATGCTCTTCAGTTTGTGGTACAACAGCTGTACGTGGACATCTGGAACATGGCTTGTTTTTCATGTTGCTGCTGCCAAAATGCATCACCCACTACCTCACTGTGCTCACATCCATTGTTTGGTCTCCATAAGTATTCAGCAAATATCAATGAATGTCAGTGGGAACAATATATTCTGCGTAAAGGAATTCAATTTCATACTTTTGCTTCACCTGCAGTCCCACGTCAGATGCCATTTTGTCAGACTACCCCTCTGCTGCCATCTGTTACATGGCAACAAAACATAACAGAATATTGGTGGGAAGGTTCAACCTTTATTACCATACTACCAACATTCACCTCTGATATAGTAGACAAACAAAATAAGAGGCATTACTTTCAGAGCAACCCTCAGTGAGATGCCACAAAAAACTTTTGTCTTAAAGATGGCTGTGGACCACTGGAAACATCTCTGTCTACACAGGGGTGTTAGAAACAAGGAAAATAATGGCAATGTCTTGATGCCTGTTGCATTTCAGACTGCTCCCCAAATAGGGTAACTCATCTGTGTATAGGAGCCCTGGCTTCTGATGTTGATAAGCCTGCACTGGACAGTTGCACCCATGTCAGATATGCTACTACTATGGGCAACCCAAGAAGAACACAATGAATAAATAATTTTTGTATAGCTACAAAAATCATTTTTTGCAATAAAATTAACTGGAGGATTTTATTTGGGAAGTTTGCCATTGCTCACAGACTGCCTGGGCAGTGGCCTATTTGTGGGATTTAGTGAGTGATTATATTTGCATTATTTGCTTTTTAGTTTTATTATTATTGTTACTGTTTTCCTCTTTATCTTACTTAAATTATATTCATCTCAACCCATCAGTTGTCTCACTTTTCTTCTCCTATTCTCTCCCCCATTCTTCTGGTGTGAGGTAAAGTGTGAATGAGTAGCTCCGTGGTGCTCACACACAGCACTTCCACAAAAAAAAAAAAAGCTAGCTGTATAAGACTGATCTGAGATTTAGTATAGCTCCCTCTGAGGTAGTATATGTGAACTCTAGTACAGAAAAAAAAAAAATCTGCACACAAGGAATGTTTCTAACATTTACCTGAAGATTTCATATGGGAAGGTATGGGAAGGATTTTGTTGATCAGGACATTTAATACCAGACCAGCTTTAACAAGAAAATATCCTGGCAGTGAAATCTTTAGCAGTTTGACAATATGATTTTATATTTGTGTTTCTCTGACAGTTCTGATTCTAGAGTTCTGCTGAATCACTGACAACCATGGCAACATGATGGGAAAAAAGACAAAAGAAACGTGCTGTTGGAGTTGTGAAGGAGAGACTATTGCTGCTTGAGTTGATTATAGCTGGTAAGAAAAATGTTGTCAGAATAAAAAAATATGCTAATAATCAGAAACAATCTATCTTTTTAGTCTTTTTGGGATGAACCTGTTGCATTGCTCAAAACTAGAGCATTTCAACCATCTTTAAAGGAACAGTACTGTTAATAAAAACTGTACCAAGCTTGAGTGTTTGGTGCAAATTCTAACCTGCTTTGTTGCTTTCTGTTTCCATAATAACTGACTCCGATATTTCATTTTGATGGCATTTATTTTCAGTCTTAAACTCTATCTTCATTAAGATTGGAGTCTGCACTTTGTATTGGATTATGTTTGTAATATATTTGAGAGTCCTTCAAAATGAGCAATATTACAGAATTGTTATTGTTTTTCCCAGTCTTAATGTCTGTACTATCAATAATATAGAACACAATCAGGATATTTTACTGGAATAGACAACGTTACATTTAAAGAGAAAAAAATCTCTTTTTGAATCAGAATGTGTTCTCTTCAGTAATTACTTTTTAAAGGAGGAAAAAAAACCACAAAAAATCTCCACCTATTAGAATTGTCAACTCCTTGGCCCATGACAAAGAACATTTCCCATATAGCAATAGACTATGGGGTTTACTGTTGTGGGAAATATTTTTCCTCATTGATAGACAATAGAGTGTTTCTTTTAGATCTATCTTTTTTTCTGACTTGCTTTTGTCTTTATACACTTTGTCTGCAATATTAGCTACTGAGTCAATCGTGGATTTTTTTAAAATAACAAGTGGTTTTTTTTTGTTTTTCCTACATCACATCCAGTCTAATGAGTTTACCTACAAACAATGAATTAAAATATGAATAACCTGTGTAGCTACCTACAGATGTCCCTCAAAACTACAGGAAAGGAAGGTGAATGTAAGCTTCTGTAAGAACACAGCAACATTTCAGATAGATGATCTCATTCGGCAAGAACATATTATGCAACATTAAATTCACCTAAAAATGATCATAAGGCTATAATCTTAAACACTGGATATTTAATTACAATCTAAGTCTCTATTCTGAGAACATGAAGCAGGTGTCAAATAAAACAACATATAAAAATATTTTCTTAAAGCAGCAAGAACGAGCACTCTTTAAAATTTTATTTGATATCTCTACAGTGATCAAACTGAATTCTGACTGTGCTCCATTGCTGTGTCAATGAACATGACCACAGGCTCAGGTCCATCATGATATGGGTAACAAAATACTCATTAATACTCAAATGTACTTGCACTGCCTCTGACTTCTCAGCAGAATAATAATTCTACAGTACTGTACAGATTACTGTTACATATTTATATATATTATGTGAATTAAAATGAAATTTAAAAAGAGTCTAGAAAGTTGAATAAATATGAATTTTATGCCAAAATAGAGGAGTGAGGAAAAGATATTACAAACTGGATTAGAGGCTTACACGAATGAGCAATAAATCTGAAACAGTTAAATCTTGATTGAGTATTGCATGAGCAGGATAACAGTGGTACAGATTCAGAACAGAAAATAGTCAGACCATATGAGAGAGACCAATGTACGTTCTCAGATTTTTGAACTGTGAAACTGATGTAAGAAACAGAATTTCAAAATGTTACCAAGGAATAATGAGATCTGGGAAGGCCTAGGGAAAGAAAAGGAGATGGCAAAAGATAACCATAAGATTGTGAGGTGAATGACAAGGTGACTGATTATTTGTATGAGATGATAGAAAAGTGGCAAGTAAGATTTTTGAAGCAAGATTCAGGATAAAAGAACAGACTAGAAGTAAGATTTCCCTGAGGACACATCGTAGAAAGGAAGAAATAAAATACTGGTCAGACTAGATGAAGTTAAGGAAGTGTAACAGAGACTTGTTGGCACAGAAAATTATGTCACTGAAAAGATAAAATTATGTGTTTTGAAAGAAGAGGGAAACAACTCTCCAGTCAATGCCTTGAGAGAAAGTGAATGGACAGAGGATCCCTAGAAGATCCAAGAGACATGAACTACATATCAAGGATTCTAAGGATAAAAGTTACACAGACTAAGTGGATTACAAATGGTAAAAAAAGATGAAGAACATGTGCCTGTGTCTGGAGAACAGATTCTTAGAGTTTAAAACAAAAAAAATATTAGCAGCTCTTGTAATATCATTGATTAATCTGTTGTACACTGGAGTGAATGATATGGAAAAATCAAAGGTAATGAAAAAAAACAGTTGTTTCTAAAATATAATATGCTTTGTAAGAAAGAATATATAAAGCTAAAACATTTACTGACTAGGCTAATGAAAAAAATCAATAGAGAAGATAGTCATTTCAAAATGAGAAGTTTTGACTCATCTGACCTCAATGCCTATATTAAGTTCAGTTGAGTACACAGGAAAAATAGAAGACTCGCTTACTAGTAAGTTTTCTTCTGAAAATGTCTTGAAGCCACTATTGTTGATATTGTTGGTAGATCTCTCCAAAGATTCCTAATGACACTATCATTTTAACAGGGGCAATAGAGTAGAAATGAAAGGCAAAGGTAATCAAAGTAAATTATGTGAATAGAAATTAACCAGATTTGGCCCACTTTATGGAAATAAAATACAAAGATGCAGCATTATGCAAAGAGCAAAATTGGGTAAAACACAAATCTGATGCTTAAAATAACATTTAAAGAGGAAAAATAAATAAATGAGAAAGAAAAAGCACTGGAAGTCTTTTGAGATCCAACAACATATTTAAGTTTAAAGGAGAACAGCAACGTCACAGAGAATCAGAACACTGTACCCAGTATGTTCAATGAAAGGAAAAGAAGCTAGTAAGAAAATTCACCTACAGGTATGACATATACTCATTTTCAGTAAAGATTCTGAGTATTTACTACATTAAAATACAGGTCATGATGATATATTCTATTCTTAAAATATATAATGTATATACATAATTATCTTGTTTAGAAGAATACTGCAAAAAACAGCATTGAAAGCTTTGCTGAAGTCCAAAACATTGTATCAGCTGGGTTCCCTTGGTTAGCCAGGTCACTAAGCTTTTCATAGGAGATTAAGTTCATTAAACAAGACTTTTCACTTGTAAGTGCTTGTTGGCTGTGGCCAACAACTTCACTGTCTTTCAGGTGTTTTTCAATAGCTCTAAGAATTTATGTTTGATGTCAGTCTCCTTATCTCTGATTTTTTTTTATTTTGCACAGTGTACCACCACTAATAGCAAAAACACAGGAAAACACTTCCCTTGTCAGATGACATAATGCAAGTCATCATCATAATCATATATAGCAGAACTGTAAGTAATTTTTCTGCTTATGATCCATGATGCAAAATTCTAGTGCCTTCCATCATTCTTTCTTCTCTCTGGAATGAAATAAACAGCTTTTATCCTGTACAAGGCTTTGTATTTGCTGAAGGCACAAAGTGTCAGCGTCTGTATTTTGGCTCTCAGTCTAATGTAGTCACACTCGAAACAAAAAGATTGTGTAGGGTAATTATCTCATGTGCCACAAGAGATGCACAAGAGGTTGTACAGTGACTTGGAATTCAGGAACTATCTTCTGTCCAATAATTGTTCTCTTGTGTAGCCTTTGGGAATTATTTAATTCCTTTCACATTTTATCTTACTTCATCTTTCACATGTTCTGCCTTACCTATCTATAGTACAAACAGCTTAGGGCAGAGATTTTCTCTTATTATCTGTAGAGATCCTAATAAAATGAGTTCCCAATATCATTTTGGATTTCTGGGTGATACTTTACAACTAGTAATGACTATGAGTACTGTTGATAAGATTCTGATACAATGAAGTGTGAATCTGGATTCCGATTCTCCTTCTGTGGATATTTTGCTGCCATTTCAGTAAATCCTTTCTCCAATTAGGAATGTCAAGTAAAATACATGTAAAATAAACATCATTATTTTAATTAGTTTATTCTTTTTCTTCTATCCTAAGGAGCATTCAAGAAAGCATCATAAAATAGTACATCTTAATAATACATTTGTATATATGTAAAAGAAATGTTATAAAGACTCTAATGAGTCTACAGTCAATTTTCAAGTTCTTCAAGATAAAAACTTACACAGGAATGATTTTATTTGGTTTTGTTTTCTGACAATAGCCATAAGAAAAAGAAGGGCTCACCCCAAACCATGTAGCAAATAGAGCCTTAAATGTTTGTTCTACTGGTCTGTTGCCTGATAACAGGCAACCAGTTCTGTACTTGTAAATTAAGTATATATAAGTCATAGATTTCTATTTTATTCAGTAAAACCATATTTTCATGGTTGTAATATGGAAGAATGAATGCCTGTCCTCAGTCTTCTTATGCTTCTTCCACTGTGCAAGGAGAAGTTATCTTTCTTTACATATCCGTTCCTCGGAGAAGTGTGTTGTGGGATCACATTAGTATCAGTTATGAATTTCAGTGACTGAAGCATTTGACCCATTTCCTTGACTATTTACTGACAATACCTTTTCAGTTTAAGCTATCATGACAACCTATACCTACATGTGCTAACCTGAAGGGTTTTTTTAAAGTATGAGAAAATAGTTGACAAAACCTTTCAGTTTATGACATCTGCCTCAAAAACAAACAAAACTCATTCACTTGTATTAAATATAAGAAATTAATTGGAAAAAAAAAAAGGCATGCAGAAGGAAATATTTCGTAAGAGCTTAAGAGTGAACTTCTCATTTTAAATAGGTCTTTTAAATTACCATCCTATGTAAATGAAAACATACAGTTAAATAAAAATCTAAAAATGAAATAAAGAAATGTAGGCAATTATTTTCTGTACATGTAACCAGACTACCAAAACTGTGTGAAACTAAAACAAAACAACAAAAAAGACCATGACAAACAGTGCCTAGAGTAGGCACTGGAGCCAGGTCAAAGATGGGGTTGGCACAGGGGAGTTGAAAATGTCAGAGGAATGCATGGAAATGCAGAAGAATGCCCCCAGTACATGACTGCTTAGCATGTAATTAACAAAGCAATGAAGAATTGCTGCTAATTTAGGAAGGATGGAGGATGTCAGTAAGGAGCATTTCCACTGGTGTTTTTTCACTCTCTTTCCACCCATCTGCTGGGGTACTCAGTGTTTGTATTCACACATGAGAAGAGAGATACCTTTCCCCCTTATCTGCTACAAGCCATTGAAAATAGTGTCTAGATAATAAAATTGGCGGGCCATTCTTGATAAGAGCTGGCAGACTGATTGCTAATTTAGTGCTTAGGCATTATTTACATTTCTTTAACCGTAGCTGGAGAATAATGATACATCTCCATTTCTATGCTGTTGCTTGACAAAAAGAAGACAGAAGAAGTGCCTGTGAGAAGTACTGAAGCATAACAAATCTAGGCTGATAGGAGCATTGAGTGGAAAAATAAATAAATAAATAAAAACCCATAATCTTACTCTGTACCAAAATGGTCCTAAAGCACATTTTATTTGATTTTCATGTATTTCCTTCATTATTAAGAAATAAAGTCAAATCTATTTCTGGTGTATGCACTTTCAATTACTTTGCTCTGTTTCAGAAAGGGTTTGCTTTGTTTCTAATTGATATCTGTAGGTTTTCTGTAATTACTTAAATATTTTTAGCCTGAAAATTTGTGTGACTAAAGGAAGATCTTCTATTTAAAAGTCTCATGAAGGACATGCAGGTGTGGCATCTGAACACATCACACCTGTGGCCATTTCAGTTGAAACTTCTCTTGCTATTAACACATTTAATTCTTAAATGAGATTGCTGACATATGTAATCAATAAGAAAACTGATTAACTACTTTAACAGCCTTCCTTTTGTTCTGCAGAGCTGGCACACTTTAGCAAACCTGTATGCCAAAGTATTATTCACTTTCTCCCAGGGTTGCCAAAGGTTTCTATTTGTTCATTTAATTTGATTTGACTAATGCACCCCACTCCAAATCTATAAACATGTTCATAGTGATAGCAAGGTTGACCTCACTTCCTAGCTCCAAACCTATATATAACTCAGCATGAAAAAAGCAGCGCTTCTGCTACAGCCAATCAATGGTGTCCTAGATACAGTTGTACAGATTATGAGACTTTTATCTTTCCAAGACTTAATAGAACAAGCTGTAGTAAAGAAAAAAAAAAAAAAGGGTTTTTCTTTTTCTCTTTTTTTTTTTTGTGAGCAGATGTTTTTTTGGAGTTTTCTCGTTTTTTTGTTTTTCATACTTGGAAAGCCTTACGGCTTCTTCTGGAGAAGTATAATTGTGTTTACATTTGAAAACTGTATAAAGGAATAAAACAAAAAAAGATGTCCCATAATTACAAAGCCCAAGTATACCATCTTCTTGTGGTACAATGAAGTAGCAATGATGCACATCAGTGACAAGAATATAATTGGTTTAATGGCAGTGTGCCATACCCAAGCTGATTATAACTTTTGTTCTTGCAGACAACTTAAATCTCTGAAATCCCATAGATTTCTTACAGTGTTTGCTTTTGTCCTCAGAGTCTCTAGATTTGACTTTTGCCCTAGAATTTTGTTATTCCTTTTTTGCCAGATTAGATTGCCTAAAGCCCTGGTCTAGATGTGGAGGTTGGTGGTCCTGCATGTGGCAGGGGCTTTGGAGATTCGTGATCCTTGAGGTCCCTTCCAATCCTGGCCATTCTGTGATTTTGTAAAGCAAAGGCAGCCATAGACAGCCACCAAGCTTTCTAAAAGGAAGGTGCTTCTTAAGAAAATTATTTAATTTATACTTCCAGATTATAATTTTAAAAATATATATATGCAAACAATAAAATAACTCATATTTCAGGATCAGAATTTCTACCATTTTGAAAAGCTCAAGTTTTTGAAACAAAGACCTTGTCAGTCTGTACTGCCTGGATAGTACTATGTTACCTGTCTTTTAATCTTCTTGGAGGCTTTTGGCTTGTAGCCTTATAAATGGGCAAGGATGTGAAGATATTACATTGATGTAAATAGTAAAATGCCCCCTTTTTGAAGTTAAAAAAGCTGTACCTTCAAGATAATCAATAACGGTGGCTTTAATAGAGAAGTCAGAAACAAAATAAAATGGGAAAAAAAGGATTTGTGTAAGGAAAATATACTTAAAATAGCAGATGGAAGATGTAAAGAATTCCCATTGGGATCAAAAATTTTGTTTGCGGTTTCCTTCCACCAAAATTATTATTATTTGTGCTATCGGGTTTTATCTAACAGAAGTTAATTTTCATGCTATAAATTGAATAGTGAAAGAGTGGTGAAAGGTAACAATTACATATATCTCCTGTCTGCAACACAAAATGACAGTTGCCAATACAGGTATTGATTCCATTAGCTTCTTTGTCCCAGAAAAGTACTTTTTCTTCCCTACAGCATTTCATGAAAACAAATGTTTTTACTTTTCTATCTTAGAACTAATTTACCATGAGAAAACTTCTGAGTTCAAAATTAAATTGTTTCTCAGGGATATACATCAGTTCTTATTTTAAGGCAAAGAAATTGTAAATTAGATTTTAACAGGCCAAATGAAAGCAATATACATTTGCATAAGAAGCTCTAACAATTAAAAATGATAAAAAAATCCAACCATATCTACTGTTAAAATCACAGTTAGTGGTATTTAGCATTGAATTGAATTCAGATTTGTTGTAATCATTTATGGACAAACACTATCGCATGACTTGGGACTATTAAGTCATAAATAAGAGATAGTGATTATTGAAATAATGTACTCTGGAAATTAAGGATAGCAAAATCTACCATTAAGCCTTCAATAAAGGAAAGATCTACCACATTAAGAAGAGTATGTATGGTGCATTTTCAAACAGCATTTACAAATAAAATGTGCACCTTTGTACCAGCAATACCAGCTGTTACATATTTATTCAAATACAAACTAAGCTGCATGCAGGTCCAGGTCTTTCCTCAGGTGTTGGGAGCTGTTAGTCAGAGGATATCTCAGGGCAGGAAGTACCCTCAGCAGAGGGCACTACTGAGTATAAAGATCTAAATACAGTGGGCAGATCCTAGTGCTGGTATCATGGGCCATTGGAGGACTGAGGCATAACAAATGGTGAAGCAAAGTCAGCGTCCCAAAGCCTACTAAATGTAGCAGGAGGAGACAGAGCTGGAGTCATGGTTACAAGCTCAAGCTTAAGGCCCACTCTCTGTACAGATTGAGATGTGGAGGATGGTGTATAAACAATGAATATACAGGTGTTATAATTACAAAATAAACAAGAGAGCATGGCTAAACAGGTTACACCAAAAAGAAGAGACAGAGAGCTCACCCTCATCCTGGGATCACTAGAAAACTCCAAAAGGAGGGATTACCACAAAAACATCCTTCCCCCCGGTAGCCAGCTCTTAAATTGGGTCTAGGAGTGGTTGAGCCAAGCTCCACCCCTTCTGGCAGCACAGGTAAATTACCTTCACCTGTGCTCCCAGGGCTGACTCACTGCTCACCTCAGGTGATCAATCAGAGGTTCAGGCTGTGATTCAGTAGTTCCCATACAGATGGTTGGGCATGCGCCCAGAACCTTAACAATTGTTTTCCTATGTGAAACAGCTAACGGTGACATTATTTTAAGAACCATTGCTAAGAACCTAAATTAATGGATAAAATAAATACCCAAGAATGAAGACTGTTGGTGGTTACACTCCTCAGAACTAGCTTATTCCTTCTATGTGTTTTTTTTTTCTGTTTGTTGTTTGTTTGTTTGTAAACTTGTTTCCCTTTTAAAAACTGTCTTTTGCAAATAAACTTGTCTGAGATATAAATCAGAAAGCAGTAATGCTCACAACAGCATAGAAGAAAACTAACACCTCATGTCTGTGTTCATGAAGTACTAAAAAGTATCATCAGAGATGGGCATTATGTGGGGATGTGTAAATCAGTATTGAGCATAAGTAGATCGAGAGTTTCCAAAATGTAAAAGATTTTCCTTGCGTAGATCGAAAAGAAGCTATTTCTCAAACCCTGACAGCATGAAGTGGCTGAGTTCATCTTGATGTTGCTGTTCACTACTTCTGAAATTTTCAGATTGTTGTTCTCCAAAATCCTTTTATATGTACAAATTTATTTAACCACTTAGGTCTATTTTTCAATACTATAACTTGAAAAATTAGGTCTATCTGATTACTTGAAAAATCTTTTGCCTTACAGAGTATTTTTCAAATGTATAGTTAATTTCACCTCTGCTCCCAAGGTAAGTTCTGGTGTATCTGACAAAGGGAGTGATCTAGTCCCCAGCTATGAAGAAAGAGTTTGTGAAGGTCAGTAGCTGCTCTGATTTGCCCCAGAAGTAGGTTACACTGGCATACTTTCGTTAGATTGGGAGAAACAGAATGGCTTGAAGTAGAGGGATTTGTAAGGGATTCCTCAAGAAAGTATTGCTATTTCTGGCTGTTAAAGGTACGAACATTTTCTCTCATGTTTCTTCCTTCACTTTGCAAACTTTCTGAGGTATGAATGTGATGGAGTGATAAGCAGACTGTGAGATGTGCTAATGTTACAGTATTACAATACTGTCAAAAGCTTCAGTGATCTTTTTAATTACTATTTATTTATTTATTTATTTATTGCTAATTTAATGCTTTATCATGAGTAACCAGCAGCATTTTGCTATGACTTATGGATACAATCTTTGCATCACATGGGAAGATACTGAAAATCCTGAGTAATAGTAAAACATACCTTATGGACCTCATTACTTTTCAGTAGTGAAATCACCAGCCAGCAATCGAAAAAGAGAAATGATCACATCAAGAATAAAGTATCATGGGGAGAGAATTAATGTCACAATAATTACATGGTTCACAGTGGAGGATATGTGGTTATTAACAGTTGTAGAGAAGCTAATTAAGCAAGTCGAAATTCCTTTTAAGCCAGTTTAATCAGGAGAAAAATATTCTCTTGATGCTGAACAACTAAGTAATATGTAAGGACTGAGAACTCATGGTTACATCAAAAAGAAGACAAAGCTTGTGATTGTACTGCACTGATCTCAGCTACCTAGAGTTTAAAAAATATTGGCTAATGGAAAAAGAATTAATCATATGTTTCTCTTTGGCAAAACACAGCAAAGCAGAACTATGATTCATTAAACTTCAATACTTTTAACAGAATATATCTTTATCATGAATGATTACATTGTGCTCTTTCCTCATACTAAAAGTTATTTATTCTGAGACAATCTCTTTGCCTTGCCTGATTCTCAAAGAGATATCAAACTAAAGCTGGAGGGAATATCATGAAATGGAGACTAAGAAGGCACTTCCAATTCATGCCAGTCACTATAACCAAATTTAAAGGGAATCATTTTGAAGAAAAACAAAACAAAGCATTCTGAAATGTTTGGAAAGTGTGCAGTGTTGTGTACAGACAAATACACACACACATATACCACACATACGCACTGGTGATTTGCTTCTGGGACCAGAAAAACACTAGCTTGATTCATGATTATCTGTCTGAATGCCAGCATTGGCTGTGCTTCATTGTGATTCAAGAGGTATAACAGAATAGCTGGATTTTTCTTTTGCTCCAGCCTCTCAGTATACACAGCGAGATTGTGCCTCCAGAGACAGTACGGTTCTCAACTTTCTCATTCTGCCTATTGTGAAACTCTGTCCAGAATAATAACTTTAGTTTGTTTCTTTTTGAAGGTGATCAGTTGTTTGCCTAGTACATAAGTTAGCTGTTAGATTCCATTTAATTTCGCTATTGTTAGAAATGCTGTTCTGGAATACAGTATGGACAGCACTGGTTTGTTTGTTTTTGTTATTCTTCTTTCATAACATTTCAGACAACGTTCCATTATAACAGTTATAACATTTCAGCTCTAGAATTCATAAAAATATATTTGTAGTGGTAATATCTTAAGTGATTGCTGTGAATGGAGTTCTGGCTTTTATGTTTGTTGAATTTTAAAACTTTTCAAATGAATTGCCTAATTGCCTAAGAATAAGAAATAAAAGAGTTCTATGCATTAAGAATGTCTCTAAGAAAATGTGCTTTGTCAATTCAGGAACAATATACAAAGAAATTAAAAAAAGACATAGTGTACTTCTAGAATATTTAACATTTTCACATTTAGTTTAAGCAGCATGAAACAGTCAGAATATTACACAGCATTAATAATAATCTTTATAGTACTTAGCAATGAAGAATGGTTAAAAAAAAAAAAAAGATCAGTTGGAGGCTAGACAGATTTTTATGCATAGATTAAATAAGAATACTGAATGTGGAGGAAAGATGAAATAGACATGAGGTTTTGAATTTACCTGAAGTTATACTAGACAGCAAGTGGATGATATATATTGAAAAAAAAGTAATTAAAAAAAAATAGAATGAATATATGACAGAACATTTTGTGCTTCAGGCAAGTCTGATACATGTGCAGTGAAGCTGTCAGTAATTAACAGGAATTTTTGTGTCACTAAGCCACATAAACTTATAGCTATTAACCAAGTCATCTACAGTGGCTCTTATCTGAATTTAAATATTAAAAAAAAAAAAAAGTATTAGTCTAGTTTAATCTAGTTTACATTCTTTCTAAAATCAATGGTGAAAGGCTAATGTCTCGTTGCATCTTTCTTAAGTTTATGTTCTTCTGTGGAAACTCACCCCTTTATTGACCATAAAGAATGACAAAGATTTTGTGAAGTGACTCTAGTGAAGTGTTCCATATCCTATTCAAATAAAAAACAAATGAACTGAGAAAAGGCATTAAAAAAAGAAAATAAAATGAAAAAATCAAAGACTAGTAATTAGATAATATCTTAATCTGTGTAATAAACAACAGAAGAAAAAATTTATATAGATTGATTATAGTTTAATATATAGATGCATATTATATACATGTTATCATCATGGTTTTTTTTAACTGTATTTTTTTAAGTGATGTTTTAAAGGAGTGTCTAAGAAATGCATAACTATATATCTTACTGCAAATCTTGCACACATTTATATGGTCTGTGCACCTGCAGTTTCTGTTATAATTTCAGTGCATTGTACATATTTGAAATTGTATATCTTGTTGTGTGTTTTTATGGTGGCAGTCAAATATTTTCAAATTTTTCATCATGTTTCCTTCCTTTCTGTTCTCCTTTTGCAGGAGTCTGAACTGATTTACTGAGATTAAAAATATTTTTTTTCACTTGTTTCAAAACAATTTGAATTAATGCCATGCATCTCCTTTCTCTTGGAAAAATGAATCACAAAAAAAAAAAAATATTGCATGGATAATAATATATTCACTTGCATACCAGATATCAAAATAAACCTTCTACTTCAAATGTTACAAACATATTTTAATAAAATTTATCTTTCACAAACATTGATGAAGAAATTACCAATGAGATTTTTGCAGTTGAGGAAACAGGATAAAATATGTAGTGATCTGCTGATCATTTTTGATAGTCATCTTAAGTTCTTGTGCTACATTCTGTTTAGAAATTTGTATTTGTACTTACTTACCAATCAATATTGCTAATGTTGTTTACAGTATAAAATGAAAATTAAGTTTGCCTGGAAATGAGAAAGCCAATTTACTCATCTATTTCTTTGTGTTGTAGAATTATGTAAAAATATTAACAAAATAGAGTCAATGGTTTTGTCTCACTGTTTTGAAACATGCATGTATAATCATAAATACTAAGAATAAGAACTTTCAGTCTGGCAAACAATGTTTGGACGCTTAAATTGGTAATGGTGAATTCAATGAGAACTACTCTAAGCAGCCTGAGATTTCTTTTGTATCAAATTTTGTGAAAGTTCTCTTTGGTTCATACCAAAAGCTAGAAAAAAATTGAAAATATATTACTCCTGTAGTTTATTACAGTGTATTACAGAACAATCAGAACATTTACTTGTTTGTTTGTTTGCTTGTTTGTTCGTTCGTTTGTTTGTTTGTTTTTGTGGAGGTGTTTTTGTTTTGTTTTGGCATTTGCGTATTATTTCCTTTGTTCTGATAGATGAAATATAACTGTCTACCATTCTTCAGAAACCCATCAACAGTTAAATGTGTGTGAGTGGTTTCTTTAGTAAGAAAGAATATCTCCACCTGAACAACAAAGGAATATTGATTTCTTGAGGATCCTTTTGTAGTGTTGAAGGCTTAAAACTTTCCTATTCTTTATAAAGACCCAGGTATTCCAAAGTCACCAAATCTTAGATATAAATAGAAATGCTTCTCAAGACTGGAAATCAATACTATTCTCAATGTTGCCATATTAATCAGTAGAAAATTTGAAAAGAAAAATATTTATATGGAATAGGAATTTATTATAAGAAGAGTCTTGTAAGAAAGTCCAGAATCAACTTATTTATCAGCTTATTTCTTTTAAGATAGGAAAGTATTTTAATACCTTATTGAACTTGTTTTAGGTTTAAACTTGGATTATGGATTATGGTGTATTAAAAAGTGGGTGACCATTTTTAGCCATTAGTACATAGGATTTAGGGTAAATTGCTACTGTGAAATAAAATGTCAAGGTACTTAAAAGATTTTGTTAAGTCTTGAGTACGGTCTAGAAGATTAGAAATATGACTTTGTCTTTGTTTAGCGAAACCATGTAAAATTTTGCAATCATCCAGATTTTTTTGTAAATTTAAAACAATTTGGATATTGTAAAATCACTTTACTTTAGTCTTTATATGAAAAATATTTAAAGTAGTAGAATATATAACAAATATATATTTTTAACATTTTAATATAATTTATTCTGTTCATTTATTTTTTGATTTAACAAATGACCTCTGTAAACTTAAAATTTATGAAATACATTATTTTAAAAAAGCTTATTCTCATATTCTTAAAATTGTAAATAACTTTGCACTGTAGGGACATTATACAGCTCTCTTAGACCAAAGTAGATTCTGAAGAGGCCAGTGTTTGTCCATAGTTAAAATATTGATGTTATTATCAATTTTTAACTTTACAATAAATGTAGATAACCAAATAATTCCCTTCATCATCTTCAACTTTATCATACCATATGTCTGTAAGAAATAACTTTATTCTGATTATGTGTAATCAGCTGTAAAGGAAATTAATGAAATAGACTGCTTTTAAAAATTATGATGACTGTATTCAGTAAAAAATGTTTTTGATTCATATTGAATCAAAAATCTGAACTTTCATGGCATATTTTGCTGAGAATTTTTGTTTGAAGATCTATTTAAATGATATACTCTGATTTACTTTTTTTTTCCTTGCAAGCAACATATTATTATAAAAGATGCAAAGTTTGTTTATTTATTTATTTTTACCCTACTGATTATACATTGGTATTAATCAATTAGGTAGTTCTTTACAGTCAAAGAAATTGCCTGTTTCTCATACTTTCTAACTTTTAATATAGATAAAGCACTGTTTCAAGATGGTTGTTATTTATTGTTTTTTGGGGAGCAGAAGTCTAGAGCAGAGAATACATTGAGAAGAAGAAACTGCTGAACAGGAGACAATAAATTGTTCTACTTTTCTGAAACCTTTTCCAGTAACAGTGTCCTGCTGTGCTCAGGAATATTCTTGAGAAAACAGTAGTCTGTCCGTCTCTTCTATTTCTATACTGATAGATAACAAGATAAAATAAGTGAATGGCATTTTAGGAGTCTATCTCTCCAAGCAGAATGAGAACTAATTGAATGTAAAATGTATCAACTATTTCCTTAGCAACTGTTTTATTCTGGTCTCTGGATGGGCTGAAAGTGAAAGAAGAAAATCCTCTTCCTTGCACTGGAAAATCTGTACCCTACAGGCAGAAATCTCTTTGCATTTGTCAATACAGCATATTCTTTATTTGCAAATAATTTCCTCAAGCTATGGGCTATCAGAAAATGCAGACCAAACTTTCTCATCAAATAAATGTACAGTCGTCATCAAACAAATAAATTAACAACGGAAAACATGTAGGAAGACAGACAGAAGATAATGAATCAATGAATAGAGCTAGCCATGACTTAGACTTAAAAAATGTTGAATGTATTTGATTGACTAGAGGACAGCGACTGAAATATGAAATACAAAAACTGAAAGGAGAAAACAAAACAACAACAAAAAGAGCAGGAAATAACAAAGCAAAACTAAACCGAAAGAGTGAGAGAAGAATGACCGAGGAAGAAGAATAATTAAAAGTGTTTTTAAAAAGGTAACTCAAAGTACAGTTTTGAAAGTGATGAGGCGTTTATACAGTAAAAGTAAGGGGGAGGCCTATTATCAATTCCTATTAACTTTTATTTTTAAAATTTAAAAATTTATGACAGCAGGACTGCACGATGAATGAAAACTATCATAATCTTTCTATCAGCAACACTGATATGACTGAAGAACACCACTTCTAAGTGTGATGCCTGCTAGGAAAAAGCTCTCAAGTCATTCTGAGTATAAAGAATTGCTTAAGGATAGAGTTGGTACTTCATTAGGCTTTATTCATGCACATTTTATCACTACTAATGAGGATTCTGAAGATGAAAGAACCGTAGGGGAGTGAAAGTCAGCTTGTGGGCAAGTATTTCAGCTGGGACATAGAAGATCCATGGTCAATTTCTAACTGCCAAATAATCCCTCTTGGTCTGCCAGCATCTTTTGCCACTCAAATGTGAAGTTAAAAATAATAATTGTAAAACTTCAGAACATACTATATACTGTAATTTAGAAAATCTCGTCAAATTAGATACTTTACCAATAAAGGAAATTCAGACGCATCTGCAAAGAAAGAACCCCTATTGTTCATATATTAATGGACATGAGACCAAGTCATAGTTTTGGAGGTACCGGTTAGAATTTTAAAAAAGCTTTCTTGTGGTTTATACAATTAAAACTTTGAGTATTTCAACCTGGAGTTTATGGAATCCCTTTCCTTAGAAATTTTAATTAAAAACGCTTCATTTTCTCTCAGGAGCAACTGAAGTGCACTCAATTTTATTTTTAATTGGTCTAGACTACTTTCCAAGATTATCTGGAAAGTCTGGGGCATTGTTTGTTTAATTGATATCAAGTATAATTAGATGAAATTAATAGAATCAAATGGAGAAAAAGAAGGAAGTGCTGAGAAAGGAATTACCTTTCATTGTACTTCTCTGCATATATGAAGATACATTTGTATTGCATTATGGTAAAGTTTCATTTACCATTGGCCAACAGTAAACACTGCAGAAGAAAACAGAATAAGAAAAGCAGATATAGCACAGACAGTGACAAGCAAAGAAATTGAATTTGTAATATTTTCACAACTATGAGTAGTCTTTAAGTGTTTGAAATGACAAAAAATAACTATCTGTCTATGCTCATCAATACTGTTTTTCCTTTTAAAACCTAATCAAAGAAATGGAAGGAAAATGTAAGTCTTAATCTAATGATGAAATACAGAAAAATAAAACCAAAATATTTTCTAGTAAGAATATGATGAATAGTACAAATGTCAGATTCTGGGGCAGTCTGACAGAATAGTCTGATGTGGAAATGTCTATGAAGAAAAGGTACGCAAATGAATTACGTCATGTAGAAAAAATGGCATCCATTGACATTCATCAATTCTTGCTGAATGTTTAAGTAGACCAAACAGTGGCTTTTTTCATAGTGAGGTGGTGGGTGATGTTTTTCAGTAATGATGCTCTCATAGCAACAGTGAAACACTGAGTCACTTCCACAGATTTTTATAAGTGTGACATGAAGGCTCTTGCTCATGTCTGGTGAAAGTAGTTTTCTCATGTCTGGTGAAAGTAGAGTTTTATAGCTGAGAAATTGCTCTATCAAATAGTGTTATTATACTGTTTGTATCTGTTGTTGTTTCCATGGAAATGAATAGGAGGCATTACTTTTGGAAAGACCTACACATCTGTGCAGGCAAGAAAAGAACTATTCAGTTGTGATACTGAATAAAAACACATCCATATACAAGGATCTTCAAGAAGTCCAAGTGAAATAATTGCATAGTTATCTTGCCTGCTGTTTGGAAATTCTTTTCAGAAGAGGAGGGAGGAGCTGTTAGAAACAGAACAATATAAAATATGTTCTTTTACAATTCGGTGGAGAAGTCAGGGCCTCCTACTGATAGTTCAATGAGAAATAATATGAAATATATGACTATTAAATTTGAACTCTTCATCTTGTGTGTTTTGAAATCTTCAAATCTTGTGTATTTTTAGCTTGTTCTGTTATAAATAAATTCATTGAACAGTTCAACTGGAATCATTCAATTGATCAATTAATGAAAACTTTTATACACTGAACTCAAGAGCCTTTATAAGCTCTTTAGTGATCAGAAAAATATGAGATGAGATAGGTCAGAGATATTCCACAGCACTATGCTGAAGATTGTAGAAAAAAAGATACCAAAACTGAAACCCAGGTATGTGTCTTTAAGGGGCTTTATTTTCTAGTGTCCTAGTTTCAACTGGGACAGAATTGTTTTTCTTCATAGTTTCTAGAATGATGCTATGTTTTTGGCTGTCAGAGAAAAACAGTGTTGATAACACACCCGTACTTTGATTGTTGCTGAATAGCATAAAGAGTCAAGAACTTTTCAGTTTCTTAGCTTCTTGTGCCGTCCTGCCAGCAAGGGGGCAGAGGGAGAAGAAGGAACAGGGAGTAAATAGAGACGGGACTACTGACCTAAACTGGCCAAACGGATATTCCATACCATGTGATATCATGCAAAGAAACCGTAAAACTTTGAAGATTTGGTCTGGGGGAAGAGCCACTGCTCCAGGGCTGTCTGAGCATCAGTCTAGTTGTGAGCAATTGTTTTATGCACCACAATTTTTTATATATATCTTAATTTAACAATTCTGTTATTTCTCTCTGTCATGGTTTTATGTTTTTTGGTTTTCAGTATTCCACACCAAAACATCATATAATGTACTGGAACTAAAGAGTTAATGCTCCAATTCCATGTACCTATATCCTTGTACATTAGGCAAGTCATGGGATCTGACCCTTCCAGGTGGGGCGGTCTCTTACTGCCTGGCAGTGGGTGCTGGAGGGTTCTTTCCTACCTGTTCCAAGCTTCTTAGGTTTGACTCGGTCTCAGGAACTCTCTCCTATCTTATTTGATTTATTAGTCTCAATTTCAATTAGATTGTATTATATTGTTTTATCTTGCATTCCGATATCATAGTTACTAAAATAAGTTTTCCTCCATAGATTGTTGCCCTGTCACAGGCATACATTGATCTAGTTAACTCCGTGACAGATTTTGGTGGAGAATGTGGGTATAGCTGCTTTTTAGCTTTTAGAACGAATCTCCCTCTCTGCTCTTAGAAAGCTTCATTAGGAAGCATTATCAGTAGTTCAGGTTTTTGTGCTGGAAAATTTGACCTTGAAAGACCAGGCATACAGCCAGTATTCTGGGATATTTGTAAACTTTGAGCACTGCTTAGTCTGAGTAGTGCTTTTTTTCTTTTTTTTCTTTTTCTTTTTCTTTTCTTTTTATTTATTTTTTTTCTTTTCTTTTCTTTTTTCCCCTCTTCTTGTTAGCTTCAATTCATTAACCCCTTTTTAGCAGATACCAGTGATGAACCAATTCTTTATTGTGGGGGCGCACAGGGATTGTAAGGGATTAAAAGCTATGGTGTTATTTGCAACTTACTGGCCAAGCATCAATGTCATAATTACTTGTTGTGGAATTGTGTTCATATATAACCAAATAAGGGCACTGATGGAGACACCTGTATGGTACCGATATTGGTACCTATATGCAATGTGGCATGATATGAATTTTGACATTTACTTCCCAGATGGAATGGCAAATTTTACAAACAACTACATCCCAAATGGAATAACTAATTTTACAAACAACACGATGTTCAGACCAGTTTCCAGGCTTTCCTCTTGGTTTGTCAGATGTTTTTCAAATACTGAGACTAATTGAAAAATTCGGATCTCAGCGGAATTGCAACAATTCTGAAAATGCTGATAAAGCAAAACTGATTTTCTAAAAGCTGTATAGTACATAAGGATTTTATAGAAATCTGTATAAATAAAATTAAACTTAGATTCCCCCCTCCCCCCTATTTTTTTTTTTTTTTTAATTTATGTCAGGAGGATTAATGGACATAAAAATTAATCTTAAAATTAAAGCACTTAAATGTGTGCTAAAAAACTTCAAACCCTTACCCAAATAGCTAAGCAGATCCATAAGCAACTTTCTTGTGCAGCAAAGAGATGTAGACACAATGAAAACTACACAAGCATGCTGAAGTATATGGGCACAGATTTTTTTATTGATTGAAGAACTGTACGAAAGACCTCTGTTTCAAGATAGTTAGTAACACTGATTCATTTATTAAAATATACCAAATACTAAATGTAGACTTGCATGGTTATGTGAATGAAATTTGCCAATCTATGCACCAAAACAGCTTAAAATACATTTTAACATTTTTATCAACTTTGTCACCCTAACCACTGAGAAGTAATGATCTTTGCAATGAAAATACATAAACTTAGCATGTCTAATGAAAAATTTTTCTCTTCTGAAAATAGAATGGGACGGAATAGAATAATGCATTTGATGCCTAAAACTGGATAGAGGTTTTTGTTTGTTTGTTTGTTTGTTTTCTATTTGTGGCTTCTTTATAAGAATAATTAGCATTACACCAGACAGAAATATTGTGTCTTCAAGATGTTGCTCATAAATGTTTTCATTTCATAGGGATAACAGTTTCCTTAGGAATAGGAATCTTCTGTGATCCTTCAGTTAAGTTGAATTCTGTAACTGGGAAAAGTTCCACTACTATACAAGACAGGATTGCAATTTAGTCTTCTTGGTTATTGATTAAACTCTGAATCACTTATTCTATGAAACTAAAAAGTGTATTAGTTTTAGTTTTTGCTATTTGTTTCTGTGGATGATATAATATTGTGATGCAAATAGCTGTGTTCCTTCTTTAATTTATCTTTAAAAAAGCTTAAAGATTTGGGATAGATTTGGTGTTACATAGCTTCATATCTGGCAAAACTCATGCACTAGTGAAAAATACTTTAAAGAAAATACACAGCTGATTTTTAATATTTGGGTAGAGAACAGGCAGAAGAGGAATATTTTTCAGAGATATACTATCCAGTCAATGAACTTGGAATTAAAAGAATGCTGAGTCACTTAATTCTCACTAAAAACACTGAGAAGTAAGGTTGTTTAACTCCATAGGAACAAATGAAAATCGTCAGCTTGATTGTCTATTCCCATTCATTTCTTTTTATTGATTACCAAGTTACTGATGAGTAAATATCTTTTAGTACTTCTTAGCCCACAACTTTAAAAATTACGAGAATGTTATCTCCCTTACTTCCTAGGAATAATGTAGTATATAAGTGAACCTGCATTAAAAATAATGAACTGCATTCCGATTAAAGAAATTTTTTAAAAAATAAGATCTGAATAGATCTGAAGATTTGAATAAAGTCAGCAAATAATCATTCCCCACATTTATAGTGGCTCCAACTTCATAGAGGTATTTAATGAGCTGTTCAAAATGCTCACTGTTCTATTTTATTTTATTTCCTTATTGATACAGTGGGCTTAGTATTTTCAGTATTGTCTATATCCTTACTAGCTTTTTTTTCCTTGATATAAAAAGAATGTATGCAACAAAGCAATTGCAGTAGGCCATAAAATCCTTATGAGGAGCTGCATAGGCTACAGACACGTTCTATTTTCTGATTACATGACACTGTACTATGTTTGTTTGCAGGATAAAAATAGATAAAAGATAGCAGCATTTGTTCCCAGATTTCTTGAAAATAATGACTTTAATAAATGCGAAGATGCTGGATTCATCTAAACTTCATTGGAATTTGATAATCTAAATTTTTTGAGAAGACTAATTTGTTTTCCTTTTCTGCTTGTATTAATTACTTATTTATGTAGAGACCTTAAACATCTATCATTAAAATGGTGAGAATGCTGTATATAAAGAAAAACAGAGGTTCATTATGTGGCCCATGTGGAAAAAAATAAACTGAAGAGGGTATTTTATGAGGAAGAGGAAGTATCACTGTTCCAAAGACTAACACGATTAAATTTTACTAAATATATTTTACAGCTATAATACTTTCCAACAAGAAGGAAGATAATATGCAGTAATTACATTCTTTTTTTTTAAATCATAGCTGAAAAATCTAACCATATATTATTTTACTATATGTTTACAAATTAATTCACACAAATTGGTAAAAAAATATATATACTTTCCGAAGTGAATAATCTAAAACAGCATAGAATAGTAAATGACAGAAAGACCTAGCAGTAAGTTCTCCAGAGTAATTGTAAGACAGCAAGGAGTGTACCCTTTGGATTTTGTATGAAAACTATTTAGCTCATGAAATCTGCACAATTGATGCTAATTTCTTGTGAATATTTAATCTAACAAACTTGACTTAGTAGTCAGAACTATTAGCTTTCCTCACCTTATGCCACTTTAGGAACTTTGGGAATGACAATCAAACCTGTTAGTCAATTTGTTCTACTGCAGTTTATCACAAACATTAAAACATGCATAGACTGTTCTTAAGAAAAATACATTGCCTTTGCTATATCACTGTAAAAGAGAATATAATTTATTTCAGATCAAACAGAAATGTAAACTATTTTCCTGATTCTAAAGGTCGAATCCTTGATGTGCAAAATGAAACATTCAGTTTAATAGCTTTATTTTCATCTTTAATGAGGTTATTAAAAAAAATAATCAATTAATCTGAAATCTTGATTACTAGAGTGACAAGAAAAACACCCTAAGATACTACATACATATACATATTCCTCTCACTCAAGAAAACACTATATTGCTTATATGGTCTTCTTGCTAAGAAATGCTTTGGACATTGCATAAATATTTCTTCAAAAAATATATTATGAATAAATCCAGACCTACATATAAGCATTGAGGAGACAAAGAACAATTCTCTAATAAGACCTCAAGACCTCTTTCTTATTGCACAGATTCATCACTAATGTTATTTACTTGCTCCAGAACGCTCCTTTAACATCCAATTGCCAAACCTTTTAAGAGACTTTTTTTTTTTACTTTTTTTTTTTTCCCAAAGACAATTAACAATGAAACAAAAAAAGAAAGAGCATACATAACCTTGTAAAATACTTCAGCTCTTTGTAGCAAGCTTGAATTTTTTCAGCTTCCTCACATACATACACTAACTTGGGCAGAAATAAGAGGTGTTCTTCAGTTCTGGAATATAATCCTTATATATTTCTGGACTATATTCTTATATATGACTATATCAAATAGGAAGTCTATGTGATAGTTTTAATTGATTAAAGGTGAATGAAGTATTTGGAACTTAGAAGAATCACTGCAGATTTTCCATTTTTCATCTGGATAGAAAAAAAATTGACATATTTACAATATAAAATTTTCCAAAGCCACTTTTAAATTAAATAAAATATTGATGTTTTAAAAAATCATTTCATTTTCACAGAAGAAACTTATTTTTATAATTCAAAACTTTTATTATTTTGTTTTCATACTTGACACTAACTTTTATGCAATGCACAGTGCCCAACTAAATTATTATGTTTTGCATAAGAAAAAAAAATCTAATGTAGTCTAACTAATCCAATTAAAAAAAAATAAAATCAAGTAACAAATTTAGAAAAATAACAAAATATAGAAAAATGAAATTTTGATTTTGTGACATTAATTCTATTCCTTTTCTTTCTTCCCTTGTTTGTTTGTTAGATTTGATACAATATTAAGGGTGAAAACTGAAATTTAGGTTTCAATGATTTTTATGGGGAACAGTTCATTTTTTTCTCAAGTATCTAGTGTTTATGAAGATGACCTCTTTTTCCTTATTACATTTTTTTTTTTACTAATAATTCCTAGCAATTACTGTCTCTTGAAAGGAATGGAAAACATGAAGACAAAAATATAACAAAACATCATAATTCTATGCTGTAACATTTTCTTTTTTTTTCTTCAGTTTCAAATTGCAGAGTTAAAGCCAACTCAATTTTCTCTAGAATTCTTCTATTTTCTCTCCTTGTAAACTTCCTCCTAAAATTTAAATTTGTCTTTCCTATCAAAGGTAAGTGATTTCAGAAAACATAATTTTCATCTTACGCTTCATAAATGTAAACAAACAAGCAAAAAAAACTCATTTTCTTTTTCATTTCTGGGCAGATCAGACAAGGGTTTCTATTTTATAGAGTAATAAAGTCATAGAATACTTTGGGTTGGAAGGGACCATAAAGATGGCTTTTTTCCAATTCTCAGGAACATGGGAACATTCCACTAGAGCAGGTTGCTCAAAGCCCCATCCATCCTCATATTGAACACTACCAAGGAATGATCATCCATAACTTTTCTGGGAGCCCGCTGCAGTTTTTAATGACTCTTATAACAAGGATTTCTTCCTAACATCTAATCTAAATCTAACCACTTTTAGTTTAAAACCATCACTACTTAAACTATCGCTACAAACCCTAATTAATAGTCACTCTTCATCTTTCCTGTAGGTCCCTTTTAACTATTGAAAGGTCATACTGAAATATCCCCAGAACGTTCTCTTCACTGGGCTAAACAATCCTAACTGTCACAGCCTCTCTTCCCAGGAAAGATATTCCTGCCCTCTGATCATTTTTGAGCCCCTCCTCTAAAAGGTCAGTGTCTCTGTTGTGCTGTGATCCCAACTTTTCAAGGATAAATTCTGTCCGTGTTCTGCTTCTTGTGGCAATATTGAAGCAATAGAGGTCTTATGTCAGATACTTCCAATACTTTAGAGAAGGGCCATATTAGAAAAACATTCCAAAATATTTTCTTTTTGAACTATGTTTTTATTAGAATCATGAGATGTTAAGCATGGTGGACAGTGGACAAACGTCCTATTCTGTACAGTTCAGAGACTATTTTTCCTTCTTCCAACAATGGGATACAAGTTCTGAAGTGGGATGTATTTGGCTCATAGCATAATTCAAGTTAGAAGAAACCTCAGGACATCTCTAGTCTAACCTTCTGCTCAAAACAGTCAGGTTATACAGTGACACTCTGCTCAGCTTTCTTGATTTTCCTTGTATTGAAATTTTCTCCTGAACTGATCTTCAATCTAGATATTTCTGTCTACTTTGATCTTTCCTGTTCTTGATTGGCCATTCCCAGACTTGCTTCTAGAATTGCCGTAAAAGTTTTGAAGTTCATTGGGTTTTTCCTCTAGATAGTGATTCTAAATGAAGGAAAAAAAAAGCAGTCTGGATGAGAGAATCTAGAAGAGATCAATTTCCCCCTTTTCAGTAATAATCTAGTAAAAGTAAGTGTCTTGAAAATAAGTGAGCTGTTGGTGGCAGTATCTGAATCCATATTTTTTTTATCTTTTACACCAGAATAGGGTTACTAAACTATACTTGTCAATATGTGTGGGAAACAGGGAAATATTATATTCATTAAATTTTTCATAATCTCTGCATAACAAATATCACTACAGATTTGAGTCCTTTTGGATACTGTTCAAATACTCACAGTAAAAAACTCTTCACATAAGTATTGGGATGAAAAATGCCACCTCACTTAAAGGTGCACATCTTCAGAATGCAAAGAAAAACATAAAAGACATAAAACAAATAAGACGATATGAAGATATTTAAATACTGTCAATTTGTCTCCTAGTTCTTCTTTTTCATGTTCTCATTTTCAGATTCTCATAAAAAATTGCTTTTCAATTATTGTTATTCCTCATCTTAGTAGAGAAAATCCTATTCACAAGTGGAACAACTTATAATTGCTTACCAAATTTTCAGACAGGTATTCATGCATGCATAAATATATATTATGTCTAGTTCCCTACACAGTTAAGAAGTTCTCTATAGATGTGTTCAGATCTTCATTACAGTTCCTCAGAACTCCAATTAAAGTTCTATTTATTTATTTATTTATTTATTTATTTATTTATTTATTTATTACACGATCTTCAAAGCATCTGACACTGACTGAACTCATCAAGTCTTAAAACTACTGCTTAATATAATTTCTGGACTTTATTTTACCATCAGCCTCCAACCATCTTTCTCATTCTATCTGCTGCCTTCTACTTACCTTGAAAAAAATTTGGATGAGGAGTGTCTTCTTGGCTTGCGTTTGTGCATAGGGATTCTGGCTTCTAATAGGGCTTCTAAATATTATGGTAATATACATAATAGTAAGCAAAAACATCAGTTTGTCAGTCAAGAAAGTACCTAATAACAAAGTTTGACCATACGACAATCAAAGTATCAAAAAAACCTTATTAAAGAATCATAGAATCATAGGATTCTTAGAGTTGGAAGGGACATTTTTCAGGTCATCTAGTCCAACTCCTCAGTAATGAGCAGGGACATGCACATCTAGATCAGTTTGCTCGTGGCTTGATCCAGCCACACTATGAAAGTCTCCAGAAATGGGGTATCAACCATATCTCTAGGCATCCTGTTCCAGAGACTCACAACCAATACGGTACTAAATAAATAAATAAATAAATAATCCTTATATCCAGCCTAAATCCACCCTCTTTAAGCTTGAAGTCATTTCCCCTTGTTCTATCACCACAGACCCTGATAAAAATTCTGCCTCCTTTTTTCCCATAGTTCCCTTTACTATGGAAAGGCTGCTATCAGGTCACCTTGGAGCCTTCTCTTCTCCAGGCTGAAGAGCCCCAGCTCTTTCAGCCTGTCCTTGAAGTAGAGGTGTTCAATGCCTTGGATCATTTCTGTGTCTCTCCTTTGTGTGCGCTCCAACTGTCTATGCGCTATGTCTCTTCTGTACTGAGAACTCCACATCTGGACACAGAAGTCCAGGGGAGGTCTCACCAGCACAGAGAAGAGGGGCAGGGACACCTCTCTCAACCTGTTGGCTGTGCTTCTTATGATACAGCCCAGGATACAGTTGGCTTTGTGGGCTGCAAGGGCACATTGCTGACTCATGTCCAGCTTCCTATCCACCACGATAGGATGTCTTTTTCAACAAGGACGCATTCAATCCTTTTATTTCCCAGCCTGTATTGGTAATGATCCTTGGCTCATTAGGGCAATTTTTAATGTCTTATGTTTGTTTCAGTGATGGCAATATTCAAATTTTGTTAATAAGAAGTAAGGATTATTAAAACTGTTCTGAAACTGTAATTGAAGAATGGGGTAATGCAAGTCAAATCTGCATTACTTTTTTTGAGATCTTAAAAGTTGACTTCTTTCAATTTAAAACTGGTAACTGGAAATTCATTTTCTATGACTACTGATAATGTAGTTTGCTGGAATGTACTACACTTCTATGTCTTAGCTTATTATTGAAAAAAAAAAATTGGACTGAAGATTGCTTTATATTTACCTTACTCTGTCTACTTTTGTTGTTTGATTAAACGGTATCCTTTAATTTGGTCAAAAAACCTTATTAATCTTTAAGAAAATAGACAAGTGCATCTCTCCACAATTAAAGACTGGTCAAATATATCTCCATTACTATTTCCTCCAGAGAGAAACTGTCAGTTTTCACTTTAATTCCAGGACTTCTATGAAAGATCACCTTAATTACAGGATTCCTGGCTTTGCACTTATATTGTCATTCATCCTCATTGAAGCATATTGCTAAGCACTACAGATACATTAGATTTATTTTCAAAATTTATTTAACCACTTACTATGGAACTGAAATATACTTTTTTTTTTTTTCTTTAAAAATAAGTATACATTTTTTTATTACAGATTTTGATGTTGGCTCTTACTAAGAACCCTATTTTAAAATAGATTTTGACAAGATATTGAACTTTCAGCACATTTATTATGTTTATCATCATAATTAGTACATATATTATAAGCTCAGCCTTCAAAAGCACAAACTGCAGACTATATAAAAACTAAAGAAAAATAATTGCATTCTAATATCCTCAGAAATGCATTCCTATGCTCTGTCTTATCAGAAAATACAAAACTTTGGTATAGATATTGCAATTTGCATTAAGTATATCAAAATACTATGATTTTATTTCAAAAGCATGTTATACTTCTTCATGTAAAAGTATTAGTGCTGAAAAATCTATAATTATTTAAAAGAAAATAAAGAAAGAAATGCAAATAAGTAACAGGGTATCCTCGTTTCTACCAAGGAAGTGTTAGAAACATACCAATGTTTTGGTTGTTGCTGAATAATGGGAGCATGACTGTGACAATGTAGGACACTCCACAGTGAAGAGCCACCACCATGATGGTATAGAGTAGGGGATGGAACAGAGCTAGGACAAAGTCCAAATTAGATTCCTGATCTTTTTAAGCTGGGTTAAGAATGCCTTCAATATCCCTTGGGAATATATTGAAGGGAATGGGAGCACATGTAGTGTTCTTGATTCTCCAGATTGGAGACTGGAAATAAGGCAGAAGGAGAAGAACAAGACCAGTTGAATGATTGTCTTGTGGATGGTGTTGCACTCAAGACATTGGGTTCTATGATCTAGGACAGACCTTCGATAGACCAGGCATGTTGATGTTGGAAGAGACACACCTGAATAGGAGGATTAAGAATACACTACTTTGAAAAAATCAAGTCCCTTAAAAGGGACTTATGGAAAGGCTGCTATCAGGTCACCTCGGAGCCTCCTCTTCTCCAGGCTGAAGAGCCCCAGCTCTTTCAGCCTGTCCTTGAAGTAGAAGTGTTCAATGCCTTGGATCGTTTCTGTGGCTCACCTCTGGATGCACTCCAACAGGTCTAAGTCTCTTCTGTACTGAGGACTCCACATCTGGACTCAGTAGTCCAGGTGAGGCATCAGCAGCTAAACCTGCTACCTACAATAATATGCTGTTGGTGAAATGTCATTTGTCTTGTGTACTGGATATTTGACTTAAACCAATTCCCTCTTGCTTTCTCAGAAACCTGGTGCAATGGCGAAAATGACAACAGATACCAACAAAGAGAATTTACTCAGTTTACTGATTACATATACTATACTTGGTGATTACTTCATTAGCTCTGGTTCTCTGTGTTAAAGGATGGAAGGCTGAAGACCAAAAGATTTTTTTTTAATGGTGATATAGTGATATGCTAGCCATGGTAAATTTGGGTATTGATCAAATGTGTACATTATTAATGATTTTGATGAGTAGGTTTTGCTATCTTTCATTTCACTCAATGGACCTGATTTTTTTCTTCCGTTCTTTCTTGGTTTAATAAATGTCATGTCAAAAGACTTCAGCAGACTGTAAAAAAATATTTACAGATTTCTGAGTGCTAACAATATTACTGCAATTATCACAGGAATCATGAATAAGACTTAAAAAATCATTCTTATTTAAGAATTTACTATTTAAATTGTGCACTTAAGAGTCACATTCAAGCAACTGCATAACAGAGTCAAGGACAGCAGAGAAAACAGTTCATTGGGCAGGACAATTAATCTATTTCTTTGTAACTCAATATTTGTTTAAGTTAAACTTCCCTTGTTATATTAATATCTGTTATATAATACAAATCTTCAATAATACAATCTTCAAGTGAATTTCAGATTTTCATGCAGGGCTAGAAGTAGTTTCAAATTATTCTTCTAGATATGTATTCCCAAATATTTATAGATATAGACAAGCACATATACAGACTTTTATCATTTTTTTCCATTTAGATAATAAAATGACATCAATTTTCATAGACATATATGACAATCTTCAATCTATCATCTAAATATCCCTGTTAGATTTATTTTAGCCTCCAATGAGATCTTCCCACATTAGTTTTAATTAATGAGTAACACACAGAAAACATGAAACATACCTTAGCATAAGTGTATACAGTGGACTGAAGGAAAAGAGATTTTCAGATCTGGTAGTTTATAATTGCAATCTGAAGGCCCATAATCTAGAACCATGTGCTCTCCTTTGACCCATAATACAGCGGAGGAATGTTTAAAACAAAAGTATTGAATGGCACTATTCTTCTACCAGGAGACCCAGAGGCATGACTGCTTACCCATTTTTTACAATTCACAAGATTAAGAGAGGAAAACACCTTACAAAACTCTGTTAGTTTGTCTAATTCATATTTAGCTTAAGAGGAGATATTTCAAGGCAGCGGCTGTAAACTTGTCTGTTGTATTTTATCGAGTTTTTATTTTTTTCTGAAGTGGATCTTAGTTTAGAATGCTATACTCACCTCGGTATTTATCCTCAGAATCCATTGGACAGCAATTTCTTCATGAAACCATAATATAGAAGAAACATATCAAAAGCAATTTTATGAGGACAGTGCATTTGTTTGATGATGGTGTGCAAGCACAGGCCACTGCACCATGCTTCCCAGAATCTTTCTGGCTGTTTCATCCATCAAGAATCTGGTTTGCCTTGATATAATATGGGCACTCCATGCATGTAGGAAACTGAAACATGTGAAGGATTACAATCTGAAGCACACTGGTGTAGACGTATTTTTATTTCAAGTATTATGAAATCATTTCTGATCTACTTGTTGTATGGCAGAAAATGTAAAGAAGGAATTTGTAGAATCATAGAATTACCAGGCAAAAAATCCCTAAGATTATCTAGTCCAATTGTCCACCTACCACCAATACTGCCCCACTAAAATATGTCCCTTAGTACAGCATCCACACATTTCTTGAATATCTCCGGGGATAGTGACTCCACCACCAACTACTTGCAAGGAGAGAAGAGGCTGATCTCCATCTCTCCACAGTCTCCTTTCAAGTAGTTGTAGAGAGCTATAAGGTCTGCCCTGAGCCTCCTCTTCCCCAAACAATCCCTGTTTCCTCCGCTGCTCCTCATATGACCTCTGCTCCAGTCTCCTCATCAGTTTCATTGCCCTTCTCTGGACATGCTCCAGTGCCTCAACGCTTTTCTTAAAGTGAGGGGCCCAAACGTGAACACAGTACTTGAGGTGCAGCCTCACAAGAGTTTAGTATAGGAGGATGATTGCTTCCCTGCTCCCACTGGCTAAACTATTTCTGATACAAGCAAGGATGCCATTGGTCTTTTTGGCCACCTGGGCACACTGCTGGCTCATTTTTAGACAAGTGTCAACCAACAACCCCAGGTCCATTTCCTCCATACAGTCTTTCAGTCACTCTGCTCCAAGCCTGAGCTGTTGTCTGGGGTTGTTTTGTCCAAAGTGCCGGACTTGGCACTTGGTCTTATTGAACTTGATTATTTCTGTTGTGAATATTGTATTCACTATTTTCTATTTATTTCCTTGGGTGTTAAAAAGCCAAAGTATACATCAAAGAACACTTTTTGTGATTTGAAATTAATCAGAGGCTCTGAGTCTTGACTCCTTTCTCAGACATTTATAACTAACAGTTAAAATTGGTATCTTTGTTTCCAAGTTTCCTAGCTTCTCTAGCTCACAACACAGTTTCAAAGTTAAGTCTCATGACTGTTATAGTATTGCCAGATCACTTAATTTTCCTTAAAGCAGTAGTTAGATGGGGAGAACCTCTCTGCAGCAAAGTCTCTTGCCCTGATTTAGGCATTACAAAATCATTATGATCTAATTTGTGCTTGTTTTTTGGGGGGCAAACTGTCAGGCTTATTCAGTTACTTACTGCACTGCTGAAATCTGAATCTGAAAAGTTCTGCATATATCAGAATGCAGGGTGAGCTAGGCATCACAAAGGCTGAAATGGGAGCTCATATAAAGGTATGAAAATCTGTTGTTAAGTGCTGTGGTTACTCTAACTTAGGGGATACCATTGCAAAAATTTAATGTCTTTTAGTTATTAAATAAAAGTTCCGGAGGAGATGAAGTACACTAGGAGACACACTGAAAATTTCTGGATTAATAACAGAGGGAAAGAGATAAAAGTCTGAGAGTTAAATGAATGTCATAGAAGTACAAAAACTAACAATTATTAAAATTTGGAATAGCCAAAAGCAGTGATAATAAGAATTGCTTTTTCTGTAACAAAAGACACAACCTTCAGAATTCACTTTCATAAGATATTAGACTCCTATTATTTGTAAGGCTCATAAAACAAAATTTTTATGTTGTACACTTCCTAACACATAGCAAGCCAAGCAAAACATCGTATCAGAACAAATATCCACAGTATTTACAAGCAAAAACTAAGGTACCATAAAGAAAAGAAAGGTGCTGCTAGAATGTATTTTTGTAGTTCAGACTTCAGGTAAAAGGAGATGACATATATGCTTGCAATAAAGTTAATTCTGAGTGTTTTTTCTTCTGATTGATTTTTTAAAAGTCAATTTTTAGGTAGCTGAAAAGGGAAAATACACACTCTGCTAAAATCATGGGACTTTTGTCATTACCTTTTCTTGAGGCAGACTTTCACCTCCATTGTTACCACTGACGTCTGTCATGAAAATCAAATCACAGTGGTAATGAAAGACTGAATATGTAATGCACAGAAAGGTTGTTTTCTATATTCTGTAAGTTATTTAGATATTAGATTTTAATTAAGAAGTTTTGTTGTATGCATTTGACAGGGGCAGGTAATATTAACTTTAAAATAGATGAAAAGATTGTTACATTTCAATAACATTTATGATAATGTTTTTTTTTCTTTTTTTTTCTTTTTTTTTCTTTTTTTTTCTTTTTTTTTATAGTAAAATTAGGAATAGATCTATCATACACCTAGTCATGCTACATAGTACTTAACTTGTATCATTCAACGAAACACAAATATAATTCCTTTACTTAGATATCTGATGTTAGGCAGTTTAAATATTCTTCCTGTAAGTTATTACTTTCTTTATAAGCTTCATTTTGTTCTCCTAAAGGGACAATGGTCCATCAGAGAGAGTTTTCTCACACAGAGGAATGGAAGTATCAACCATATGTTGGCTCATTTTCTTTTTTCTTTCTTTTCTTTTTTTTTTTTTTAGTTAATCTTTGTAGTACAAGAACTCCAAATCAGACTTTTAAACAGTTTTGAAGCTGTATATAGTGTTTATAGATAAAGAAGATAACAATCAACTAGTCAATAAATTAGGTATATTGATCAAGTTCATTATCAGGCCATCTGTAATGAGATCCCAGGTTTTAGGAATGTTGATTGGATTACGTCAGCGTATCTGTCACCTTTAATCTCTTCCGTGATGAAAAAAGTGCAGATCTTTTTACGTGGTGAAAAAATCAGCTAAATTAATTTATAAATCAATAAAGTATTGTCTGTTTTATGTATGTCTGTATGTATTTTGTGTATGCAGAGAGAAAGGAAAAAGGGATGAAATTTTCTTACAAAATTCTTACAACACTTGTTTCCAGATAGAATATAACTTAAAAATTACAGGTTCTACTCTATTGAAAGTAATATAAAAAGAAGTTATTTCCCAAATTTTAAAGAGAGTATTCAACTTAAAAGTGCTGTAATAGCATGAATTGTCCAGGAGCTTTTTAAATGTAAGAGGGATAACACTTCATTTACTGCCTTGTACTGCATATGAGACCTAATAAATTGTAATCTAGTTTCTCAGTTCTTATCAAATTAAATTACTGGTACAGAATGTGCATCCAGTGAAGTCAGAGGTAAAGTGATTACTTTAAGAAAAGCCTTTAGTTAAAAGTTTTTGGATGTACTTGAGCTCCTGACAAGCTATTGACACAGTTCCCAGTCAAACAAAATTTAAACCTGTGCTTAAGTACAGGGTCTTGTCTAATTAAGATTTTCAATAGATATGTCAGACTTCCAGCCTTCAGTCTTAGCACACTCACAATTGGATGAGTAGGAAAGATATTTTCATCAATAACAGAAATAATAACCACGAGGAATGGAGGTTTGATGTCACTCTAGTAACAAAGAAGAGGAAAAACATTAACCATGTGATTAAACTCTTATTGCTGTGATAAAACTTTTCTGAAATATGAAGAGCTACAAAATATTATGAAAACTTCACTCAGCAATCCTTTTTTATTTGAATTACATTCAATTGAAGAAGTTCATTATTTTTAGAATGAGAATCTTAGATACAGAATGATTCTGGCAGAGGGATGTTACATATTACAGCACTTATAAATGCCAAATATATAAATTCAATGAGTAAATCAAATATGATTTCTTATCAGCTGAGGAAAAAATAAAAAGTGAAATAAAATCTTGATCAAAGATATAAAGTCACTTGCTGAAACTGTAAAGAAAAATAGAATTCCACATAGTGTTGCCATTCTACAAGTAAGCAATTCAAGTCATTAGAAGAACTTGCGTGTTTACATGTTCATTCATATGAATACAGGCTACACAGTTTTACCCTGAGTGAACACTTCTAAATGAATCATCCAATAACATAAAGCAATACTGATGTGCAAATCAAATGGAGCTAACACCTGAATACATTACAAGAATCAAAACTTCATGTTTCATATTGGTTATGAATTAAGAAAAAGTGAATGTTTTTAGTGATGAAGATTAGCATGGAATTTTTTTAGTATTATTTATAACATTTGTTTTTAAAACCGTCCCATTTTTGCCCCATCCAATCTATGACCTTTTCAAGTTTTTAACTTTTATTCAGCTCATATTCTTGTCATTAATTTCCCTTGCTAAAAAAAAGAAAATAATAATAATAATAAAAAAATTCTTGCCATCTGTTTCAATCAACAATATTTTCATTCTTAAGACATCCTCTCCCACAAAACATATCTTCAATTTCCAGTGTGAATCAGAGTATTTGAAGAATCTTGTCAATGATCATGCTGTCAATCTAACTGAATCAGCCTTGACATTTTGCCAATTAAACTGTGTACTTCAAGGAAAAACAGAAATAGTATTTACTTACAAAATTCAGTTGACCAAGACAATGAAACAACATTTTCCACGTTTATGGTGGGGTGAGATTCATAGAATGATAAGAAATCCCATTTTGTGTTATATTTATTGCACTAATTTTGTAATACTAATGTTGTTAATTTTAAAGTTACATATATTTTTGAAGGTCTTTGTTGTTGTTCTTTTAGATCTAAATGGTCTGAGGAATTAAATCAATAAAACATACATTTGCAGATCTCTGGAAGTATGTCACATTATAAAAGCTATTCAGATCATAGAATCTATGTCAAATCAAATTGTTGCCTATTATTTTGTTCCATTTAATTGCTGTTTTTGAAGAAAGTCCTCTTTTAGCACTTTCACAGTGTTGTCATTAGGCGAATCTGCGGGGATTTGGGACGTGATGCGATAGGCCCTCCTCTGCTCTGTGATTGATTTATGATGTGTGCTTAAGGGGTGTTAACGAAGACATGATATGTATTATAAGTGAACTGCGCCACACAGTAAACGCCATTTCACCGCTCATCATATTGGTGTTAAGAAGGCGTGTGAGTGGTCATTAGGCTGGGAGCCAGGGCCTGAGCCGGGGTGAATATACGAGGACGGCCAGAACCCGGGGCCGGCAGTGCTCAAGAGAGCTAAATGCCATAAAAGAGGCCGGGGCTGTCAGAGCACTTTACAATGAGACGCTAATTGGGGTTGCCATGCGTTATTTGGCGACATCACAGATGCATTAATTTGATATTTTTTCTTCACTTACAGAACTTAGAAAATATATTTTGATAAGAAATCATAAACATTTAAGGACTTCTGATAAAAGGAAACAGAATAGAATAGAAATTCCAAATGTGAATGGAAAGAGCCTTTAATGAGATGTAGTTTTGAGAGATATTCTAAGGGTAATTGGTTTTAGCTGGAAGAAGCTAAAAGCCTTTGGAGCTTAAGCTGTTGCAGCCTGTGTGCAGCATATTTCTTTCACTGAACTTACAACAGCTTAGTCCTGTATTCACAGTGTGTTTTAACTCCTCCGTATTCAAAGACTTTTAGTAAGGTTATATGGAATTTTTTCATCAGAGTTTTTCTGTAGAGGAACATTATGTTTTGACCACATAGATAACATTATTTAACAAACAAACAAACAAACAAACCCCAATGCATATGATAATGTTTTTTTCTCCCTTAAAAGATGAATGGCCCAATCTTGATGAAGTGATCCTCCCCCTGCTCAAAGTGGGAAGGAAGAACTATCTAGGCAACTGACATTCCTCTGCAAAATCTTCCCACAAATTGAACAGTAGAACTGCAGAACTGATGTAGCTGATAAAACTGACTTATGAAGCTATATTTCCTCTTTAATCCAGATTTTGGATTTCTCCACCACTTATTCTCCATAAGTTCATAAGGAATACACTGAGACTCTGATTGAGCTTGTAAGAAAGCCACTGAATTGAGAAAGTGTGTGTACTGTAAAAATTCTATGAACCATTCCCTGAGAAAAAAAACTGCATCTTGCCAAGTCTAGCATACTTACTTCCAGTGAGGAAGTCTTGAACAGGGCTGTGGAAAAACAATGCAAAGTTCTCTTTAACTGTTTATGACAATAAATGCAGTTGTGTGACTCAGTCATAGTTCCTTTAATGAGATAGTGCAGTAGCTCTGACTTGTCCATCACACAATGCCTCTATTTATCTCAAAGCTGCAATTTTCTTACATTACTAGAAGTCTTGTACAACATCCTGAGCATTGCACTGTCACACTATTTAATAAATGAATTATGATTATAGTACTTCTGCATATGCACACAGAGGCTTTTTACATATGTAAACTGGTAAAAGTGGAAAAGAAAATGGAAAAATAAATCACAAACATACAGAGAAGACTTCAAACTTGATATAGGAAAACAATAACAAAATATAATTTCATCATAATTTAGCAGGTATAAATTGGTCTTCAATTTCCGTAGTTGGGACACAGAATATCTGTATTTCATGAGAAAATAAATGCTTTTGTCCATCACTACTATGATAAGTATTCACTAAGATCTCACATTCTTTAAATCCAAATCTGTTTTAAGAATATACTAATTCTGTCACAACTATCAAGCAAGAACCCATTATTTCAAGGAACATTTTTAAAATTGAACTGCAGCTTAGCTTAGGAAACCTTTATTTCTTTTGTTACCAGTTGCCTCAACTGAGTGTATCATCAGTCTTTATTATGTTCTTCCTAGTGTTAGATAGGTACTCAAAAAAAAAAAAAAAAAAAAAAGTACAGCAGATTATGATTATGATAAGATACTTTATCCCATGGTAAGGATAGAAACAAAGATGAGATTTATGTAGAATGAAATTTGCATTCCAGTCAGTGTCTGTAATGTATAATCAAGTACTGTATGCTGTTAAATGAGTCTGTTGTCTTGCTATAATGAATATCTACATCCATCCTAACAGTTAATGAGGAATAAATGACTTATTATCAGTGAATGGCAGTATCTAAATAGCTCTGCAACAAAAACAGAATATTAATATATGTAGCAAAAATAGATCTTAAATGATAATGAACTTATTCAGACTATTAATTATTTTAAAAGCCTCTACTAGGTTTTACTGCTTCTGGATGGAAGCTTAGCTGGTTCCAAGTGCCCTTAAATGATTCTAGACAGTGTTTAAAAAAGATCCTCTGAAATTTTATCTCAGAACTGAATGGAAAAAGACCTTTCAGAAGGGCTGTCATGACATGACACACAAGGGCTGCCATGAAAGATCGGATCTTGGATGCCTCTAGCTCAACATTTTATTCTCAATATAGATTAGGATTACTTATATCAGATGAAGTAACAAGAATTGTTTCTATAGCTATGTATTAAACAGTTCAATGGAATTTTTTTTTTTTATTCTCGTCAAATGAGGGTGAGCAGGTGTCTTGAGGTATGAAGATTTATGCCTCTTACTTTCTTATTTTAAAAAATATTTTCTAGTACAACTGAAAGAATTCATCATCACATGAGAATCTAATGAATTTCTGACTACTACTAAGATATCTATCTCAGTGATATCAACTTCAAACCTTGAAACTGCAGCTATTACAAGATGTTGGCTTGCTGTTCAAGTACTGCTAGCAGTGAGTAAATGAGATGACTGTTATCTACACAGTCGAAAAAATTCTGGATGAAGATTTACATGTAGATCTTCATTTAATACTTGCCAACTTTGGCCAAGTTCTCAGCTATGATTTGCATATGGGAACCTGTTCCCAGAATTTTGTATGATTCAAAAACAACAACCAAAAATGAAGACCACAGATAGCCGTGTGAAAACAAACACTAAACAAGTTTTGTTTTACCATCTGATGCTATAAAATCTTTTTTTTTTTATTGTATTTTTTTTGTTGCTGTTGTTTTGTTTTTTACATTATCAATGCAAATAAATAATTTATTCAAAACACAGTTGTAGGCACATTCTTTCTCAGTCTGAAAGAAGTGATCATAGGAAAAAATGCTTAAGAGAGCTAATTCTGGGACATAAATGATTTGTATAGAAATAGTTAATATTTTTTCACTTTCCCACATGTACTGTAAGGGTATAATGTATTAATATTGTTTTTCTAGCAGAAAATACAAGTTCAACTGTAATGTTGTAAGAGAAACTCTATGCAATACAAGACAATAGAAAACATTAAACTTCACTGAGTATTTGTATCAGTATACTGATTAACAGTATGAGTTGCTATTTAACAACGCTTTGATCTAAACACACAACTCTGATCTAAACATAATGAATTATGTATCTATGTAACTAATTAATGTGTATGTTTCAGTGTTATGATGGACTTGTCAATATCTGAATTTCAGACAATGAATGTTCCCCAAATCTGACTACTTGTCGTGAGAGATTTTGAGGTAATTTTCATAATACAGCTTTATTTCATTTTTCTCCCAATTCAGCAAAGATTTCAAGCAGAATTAAGAATTAGATGTGTATTGTATCTCCCTATGTATTTTTTCATGCCTGCATTTCACCTCATATTAATTACTCTAAATACTATGCTATTTTAATATTCCTGCTTACAGATGTGATACAAACTATTTCAGATATCTAAGACTGATCTGAAGGCTAAACCAAGGTTATCTCAATCTCTGTACATTAACTAGAGGTTACTCTAGTTCACTAGATCACTATTTTTAACTGGTGTTTATTAGGGATGAAAAAAAGTAATCTCTGTTATTGATTTTCTATGATGTCTGCAATGATTCTGCATTTCTGTAACACTTTTTTTCAGTTACGTTGACAAATACAGTCTCGCTGTTACATAGTTCTCTTTTCCACTTAAGTGAGCTAAACCAAGCTATTATTTTTACTTCACAGTACTTAGTACAATTATCAAATTAGAATGTGAATTTAAAAGCATCTAGACACCTGTAGTCTAACTATCTCTTTGAATAATTTCCGTTACACTCAAAAAAGTGATGTGCAATCCCAGTAATTTATTGGGTACAATTAAAATTTAAGGATTTAACCTAAGACTTGTAATAAGTCTCTATCTTAGAATTATAGAAAAAAAAAACGACAAAACACTGAAGTTTATAAAAATGAAAATAAGTACAAATATAATACCTAAAGGGATTTGCATATAATCACTTTAAATTCAATTTTTTAAATTATTTATTTCATATAACATTATATTTATGAATTATATGTTCATTTATATATGCACAAAAGAAGTTGTAAAAAAACAGCAACAGCAAAAACAAACATGCTTCCAGCTACCTAGTTGTATTCCTTGCATTAAGATCACCTTTCCCTTGCCTCTCTAAATCCAGGGATCAGTGACTTCTGTTTGATGGAGTGTAATAGTAATAATTATTACTGAGTTGATAGTTTTGGAGACTCCAAGATCAGGTCACCCCCTGCCTTGTCCCTTTGACTCATCCCCATACCTCTCTGTGATGTGGCCTATCATATGCAGTGACAATAACATACTACTGGACTAAAGTCTTTATATTTACAGAGATTAGACATCTTATTCCAGGATACTGTCATGGACTTACCTTTTTTGGTTTTCAGTATTCCGCATCAACACATCATGTAGTGTACTGGAACTAAAGTGTTAATGCTCCAGCTCCATGTACCTATCCCTGTACATTATGCAAGTCATGGGATCACAGAATCACAGAATTATCAAGGTTGGAAAAGACCTAGAAGATCATCTAGTCCAACCATTGCCAATACTTCCCAGCTAAACCATATTCCTCAACACAACATCCAAACATTTCTTGAACACTCCCATGGGCGGTGACTCCACCACCTCCCTGGGCAGTGCATTCCAGTGCCTGACCACCCTTTCCGAGAAGTAATATTTCTTAATGTCCAGCCTGAATCTCACCTGGCGCAGCTTAAATCCATTCCCTCTAGTTCTATTACTAATTATACGAGAGAAGAGGCCGACCCCCAGCTCACTACAACCTCCCTTCAGGAAATTATAGAGAGCAATAAGGTCTCTCCTGAGCCTCCTCTTTTCCAGGCTGAACAGTCCCAGATCCCTCAGCCGCTCCTCATAAGGCCTGTGCTCCAGGCCCCTCACCAGCTTCGTAGGCCTCCTCTGAACACGTTCCAGGGCCTCAATGTCTTTCTTGCAGTGAGGGGCCCAAAACTGAACACAGTACTCGAGGTGCGGCCTCACCAGTGCAGAGTACAGGGGGACAATGACCTCCCTGTTCCTGCTAGTAACACTGTTTTTGATGCAAGCCAGAATGCCGTTGGCCTTCTTGGCCATCCGGGCACACTGTTGGCTCATGTTCAGCCGAGCATCAATCAGTACCCCCAGGTCTGTTTCCTCAACACAGTCCTCCAGCCACTCCGCCCCAAGCCTATAGCGCTGCCTGGGGTTGTTGTGGCCAAAGTGCAGGACCCGGCATTTGGTTTTGTTAAACCTGATCCCGTTGGCTTCAGCCCAGTTCTCCAGCCTATCCAGATCCCTCTGTAGGGCCTCACTACCCTCAGGCAGATCGACACTCCCAGCCAATTTGGTGTCATCTGCGAACTTACTGAGGGTGCACTCAATGCCCTCGGCCAAGTCATCAATAAAGATGTTGAAAAGGACAGGCCCCAGTACCGACCCCTGGGGGACTCCACTCGTGACTGGTCTCCAACTGGATTTGACTCCATTTACCACCACTCTCTGGGCCCGGCCCTCCAGCCAGCTCCTTACCCCGCCGCGAGTGTACCCATCCAAGCCACGGGCTGCCAGCTTTTGCAGGAGGATAGCATGGGAGACAGTGTCAAAGGCTTTGCTGAAGTCTAAGTAGACCACATCAACAGCCTTTCCTCCATCCAGCAGACGGGTCACAGGATCGTAGAAGGAGATCAGATTGGTCAAGCAGGACCTGCCCTTCACGAACCCATGCTGGCTAGGTCTGATCTCCTGGTCGTCCCACACCCGCCGCGTGATCTCCCTCAAGATAATCCGTTCCATTACCTTCCCTGGCACTGAGGTCAGGCTAACAGGCCTGTAGCTCCCCGGATCCTCCTTACAACCTTTCTTGTAAATGGGAGTCACGTTGGCAAGCCTCCAGTCTTCCGGGACCACACCCGTTAACAAGGAGCGCTGAAAGATAATGGAAAGAGGCTCAGCGATCACCTCCGCCAGTTCCTTTAGCACTCTCGGGTGAATCTCATCTGGACCCATGGACTTGTAACAGTCGAGTTGGAGCAGTGATTCCCTGACCCTTCTTCAAGAATCACAGGGGGTTCAGTCTGCTTCCCAGCCGAGACTACCAAGTCAGAGCGTGGGGAGCCCTGGGAATAACCCAGATGACTTTTAAAGACAGATGTAAAGAAGGCATTCAGAACCTCTACGTCTTCCTTATCCTCTGTGATCACATTCCCAGCCTCATCCAGTAAAGAATGGAGATTCCCCTTTGTCCTCCTCTTACAGTTGATGTATTTGTAAAAGAGTTTCTTGTTTGTTTTTACCCCAGCGGCCAGCTTAGATTCAAGCTGGGCTTTTGCCTCTCTGATTTTCCCTCTACATATCTTAACAGCCTCTTTGTAGTCGTACTGAGTTGCTCTTCCCTCCTTCCACAGGCGGTAGATTCTCTTTTTCTCCCGCAACCTTAAGAACAGCTCCCTATTCATCCACACTGGTCTTCTTCCCTGCCGGCTCATTTTGCGGCTCAGGGGGACTGCCCGTTCCTGCGCCTTTAAGACTTCCTTCTTCAAGAGCGACCAGCCATCTTGGACCCTTTTGTTCCCTAAGACTGAACGCCAGGGGACTGCCCCTACTAGTCTTCTGAACAAATCAAAGTCTGCCCTCCTCTAAAGTGGCAGTTTTGCTATTCTCCCTCCAGGCTCCACCTAGAATTGAGAACTCTACCATTTCGTGGTCACTCTGTCCAAGACAGCCCCCAACCTCCACTTCTCCCACCAGACCTTCCCTGTTTGTGAACAGTAGGTCTAGCGGGGCAGCTCCTCTCGTGGGATCTGACCCTTCTGGGTGGGGCAGTCTCTTACTGCCTGGCAGTGGGTGCTGGAGGGTTCTTTCCTAGCTGTTCCAAGCTTCTAAGGTTTGACTCGGTCTCAGGAACTCTCTCTCTCCTACCTTATTTGATTTATTAGTCTCAATTTCAATTAGATTGTATTATATTTTGCATTCCGATATCACAATTAGTAAAATAAGTCTTCCTCCATAGATTGTTGCTGCTGGATTTTTTTTTCCTCCCTTCCTTTCTTCCCATTCTGTGGGGCTGGGGGGGTGGGAGGGATGGGGGGAACAGGGGCCTACTGCCCCCTGTCATGGGCATAGATTGATCTAGTTAACTCCATGACAGATTTTCAGAGGTCTCAAATCTTCTTTAAGAAACATCATCAACACATGTTTCAATCCTTCTCATTTACACTTTCTGTTTTGTTTTGTTTTGTCTTTTTTTTTATGTTAAGTTAGAAAAGCACAAAAACTGAGAAGGTTGAGAAATGATATAAGTCATGTAATAATTCAGGCAAAGTTTGACCTAACTCTGGTTCAACAGAAACACCCAGTAAGAATCTGCCTAGATACTCAGGGAAGGATTTTTATGACACATCAAGGAGTGAGATATTTGTTATAAACAAATATGGACAACCAAATGTATTTCACAAAGAGATGAGGCATTACCAAGGGTTGAAGATTTTCTCTGAGAATGTTGCTTATGTTGTTCAGAAAGTATTCTACAAACAAGAAAATTTCACCTTAGATAAAACACGGTTCTTCAACAACCCTGCATTACAACTTGCAACTATACTATAGTGATTGAAGCCTTCCACAGCCCCATTCATTTTGTATGTTCCTGCTGTGATAAGTAGTCCTCTGGTATATTGAGTAAATACAAAGCAATTCAATGCATTTGGCATCAATACAATTTTTCATATTTTCTGTAGCAAACCAGAACCCACTATCAATTAAAACATTCTTCATTGAGAGAGTATATTCATTTTCTAAATCACTGAAGAGTGGTGGATTAAGATTGGCAAATGATGTTTTGCTTTTATGAAGCTCAGAAGTCACTGAAATCTTTTATGAAGAAGAACATTGGTGAACTGATACATATTTGTTCACAGAAGTAAAATTACTTCTGTATTTTAAGATGGGGGTGATGGTAACCTGCTCATCAAAGCCTCCCATCCATTTTGTGGACAAAATTGTTATCAATAAACAACATCATAATCTTTACTGCACTGTAATATATAATTATGACTTTTTCATGATAGACTTAGAAGATACACTGATGATGTTAAGGGAGAAAGAAAAATGATAGATTATGAATCTTGCATGCCTTACAGAGTGGGAATAGATAAAACTTAACAAAAGTCTTGCTTGGTAGAGGGAGACAAAAAAGCCATTTTTTTCTGATATGTCATTACTTGGGAGACTCCTTAATTTCAGTAAAGTTAAATAATAACACATACTTCCAAGCAGCTATACTTTTAAACATATCTATTCCAAACAGCTAAAATACTGATTTCTGGGTTCAGTAGCTGAAACCCCAAAACCTTACAGCATTTGGAATCAAGCAACTGGCCAACTTGAAAAGACTCCTTTTGCTGTTTTTTAATAATTGTAAATATAGTCTTAAACTCTTTATTTGCTGCTTTGATTAAATCAAACATAACAGCAGCTACATGACAATCTTACAAAGCTTTATGTTCTAATAAAAGATAGAATAATTAAAAAAAAAATCCAAAGTACAAGAGTCACAGTGTGACTTTTTAATGCTCTGATGTTCCCCAGTATAAAGTGAAAAGAAAGTAAAAAAGCACACAAAATTAGCAAATAAGAAGGAAAACAATGTCTTCTCACATTTCTTCTTGTATGTTTATTTTGCAGCAGTTCCTTTCTACTTTAATTCCATTAACTCTTTTCCAGATGGCATTTATGCATAAAACATATAGTCAATTTATAGTTTCAAAGGAAGTTAATAAATAATTTTAGTGAGAGATTGTTTAAGATGCATGAAATGTTAATTGAACTCACATGTAACATTTTCATTCTTTATGATTTTTCAAATATATCAGGTTTATTTAAAAGAATATTTCCAAATTTACTAGCTTTGTCTCTCATGCTTCTGTTGTGTGGGCAGAAGGGATGTTATTTTTTTTCAGAACATCCAGAGTCTGACTGAAGCTTATGGTTTTCAACTATGCCTTCTGCTCCAGCATCATTCAGTTAATCATTAATCCTTAAGCACTGACCTGAACCTAGATAATTATAAAATAGTCACAGTAGTTGTTAATGAAATCTAAGATATATCTAGTTTACACTCAGACATAATAGCTCCTGGAAGAGATGAAGAATAATGTTTGATAGATTAACGTAATTAACATTTATGAATGAAAAAGTATTAAAGAGTCTGGTTGCATAACTCCTAAATCCTGTGAAAATATTTTGGTGTGATAGCTTTTGAAACAACTATCGTGAAAGGAGAGAAAGAACAGTTACAAATGGTATCTGTGTATTAAAATCTGTGGGAAATTAAGGACAGGTGTGGCTCACAAAGGTGAAAAATTAGGTCAGATTTGTCAAGTTGGTGTTAGAAATGAAGTACTGTACCAAGCTCTTCAGATATCTCTTTAGACCAGTGACAGCTTTGTTTGGTTCCGGCTGCATGACATCTGCCCCTAAATTTTCAAAGGAATACACACACATTCAGTCTTGTGACTCCTACTAGAGTCAAAGGAAATTGCTGCAGATTTGAAAACCAGCTTTGAATGTATTTCCCTAGAAACTATGGGGTGTATTTTGAAATGCTACGTGCCAGAATGAAGAACAAATCATTACTGAAATAATAACTTTATTGATGAGCCACTATATATTATGGCCTGTTCTTAGGTACAATTGAGAGAGGAAATACCTGCTTCAGTTACTATTCCAAGCCATTTCTTTCTGAAAAAAAAAACTATTTACCTTGAATAACCACAAACACTGATACTGGGAAATGGCCTCCAGAATAGCAGTATGGTGTATAAACTCTTTCATATACCACAGAATAGTCACCTTGCATTATTTTAGTCAGTGTGCTGGTAAAAAGCTATGCATTACTGTCAGGTTTCTGCTTTTTCTCAAACTGAACAATTATCTGTAGCCTATTTTATCATCATCAACATTATTGATTGCAGCAAAGTTGAGAACAGGAAATAACACATATATACACATACACTGCAGATTTCATGATACATGAAGATGGGAACAGACAAATTTTGCCCACACTGCACAGGAGAAGTTTGACTGCCAAGTATGATGCACTTATTACAGAAATTCAAGACAAATGGAAGCTCAAAGTACTAAAGGAGACAGATTTTGACAGTGCAATTTTCAACGGAGGAGCACATTTATCCTTGAAGTATTTCTTGTAATAATTTGGCTACTACAAATATATTTTGTCAATAATAATAATAATAATAATAACTAATAATAATAATAAAATCAGGATAAATATAATGATATTTATAGTTATATATCATTTATATGAAGATATTTATAGTTGCTTATATTCAGAAAAAATGTTTACTTAAATTGATGGTAAAGGTGCTATAAATGAAAGGAAGAATCAGTAGGAATGGAAGCATTATCAGAGTTAACATTGGTAAGTGATTATAAACTATTATGGAAGAACAGGGGGATCCTGATGCCAGGATGAACACATCAGCCTTTTCCAGGCAGACAACTATAAGTGCCTAAAGATGCAGATTGATCTAGATCCATTTGCCTGCCTTGAAGTATTTACTTGAGGTTTTCAGATGACAAGTCTCACCAGTCTGGGCTCCATCACTTCTTGTAATGAAAAGAATCAAAACCCATGACATGGGACAGCTAAGCACATAGAAGCTGCTATTTCTTTCACTTTATGAAAGAGTCAGTATCATGGCTATGAGCAACTTACCTGCTACATTGAAATAAAATCAATCTGGGTGATGCATATCTTTAAATGTCTAAATAAAACTAAGAATCAAATCTTCTTAACTGGAACTATGATCACCTTTCATAAGTCATAGGCACATGCTTATATCCAGAATAAAATTAATGGGCTCTGAATGCCACAAAAGATCATCGCTATTAAACACTATAGTTTCAAAATCAACAGACATATAAAACCAAAAGATATGCTTAGCTGCCTTTATTATCACCATCTTTAGGATGCAATTTTCAGTATACAGAACAAGGTGTTTGTGCCAAGTGACAATTTAGTTTCCAGCATCTTTATTCTTTTTGTGCTCTTTTCTCCTAAGTGACTTGATTCTCCTAGGTAAGCTTTTCTAAATAACACCACCACACTTCTTTTTTTTTTTTTTTTTTTTTTTTTTTTTGCGGGGGAGGGGGGGAAACAGGATGGGAGGAGGAACAAGAGAGAGAAAGAGAGAGAAAGAGGATGGAAGGAAAGAGGAAAGGAAAGAGGGAAGGAAAGAGGGAAGGAGGATGAACCTTCAAGTTTGATTTTCATTCCAAAAAATTCATACTTCTCACTATAAGAGAATCACAATTTTATTGTCAGTTTGTGTTATGTTACTCTGGTCTGAGATAGCATGATGTGATCAAAGCAACAAAATCATACACCTGCATTTACCTCTCTTAATTTGACAGATCTACTTTAACATTTTATTAGGGTCAAAGTTACAGAAGCATGGAAACTAAAGATACTTGCTCATTTTTTAATATTACTATCTTTAAATGAATTATCACTTTAAATTTTTATAAACTGAGTAAAAAATATTATTTTATGAAGTGAAAGCTGTCACTTTTTCCATGTCCATGCATATTTTCAAAGGAAAAGTAATGGAAAAATGGTTTAATTGCATTCACTGTCATGTAAATTTTGAAATCAGAAGAGGCTTAACAGTAACATTTTGTGCTCTAATATTTCATAGCTGAAAGAAATAGAATAAAGTGCCATAGACTGAAATAAAGGCATTTGGTTCTTACAGAATTAATACTTTAAAATGAAGACTAGGTGTTCATTCTTCCAAGAAATGTTCACATTAAATCAAGTAATAAACTAAGGATATTTAAGGATTGGCTTAATACTATAAAAATGATACCATTACCGAGGAGAACTAGAGGATTATGTTTGTCCATTCAAAAACAGGTTAATCACATTTTGACCTACTTCTTTTTTTTATTCTACAGGTAGCTAAGAGACATCACCTTGCATGTTTTATACAAATTAAGAAAGTAGAAATCTATCTGATAGAGCAAAGGATAGATAAATCACAGTTCAGCACTGCTAATTACATTGATCAGAATACATTCGAATTTAACTAATGGAACAACAGAACATATTTCTTTCCCACGTGCTTCACATTTCAGGATTAAGTTTTACTTACCACAATTCATTATTCATTAACATGTTTTCTTTGACTGAAGGCAAGATACAATACTAATATTCTTTTCTCTCTGCCTTTAAATAAGTGTAAGTACAGCAGTAATACATTTCATTTGTTGTTCAATGGAAAAAAAATGAAGGATAACGTTTGCACGCTGTTTAATTAAATCACAAGTTTCTCTAGTTGGTGAAAAAAAATTCTAAGTACAAAATGGATCTTGAAACAGTCAACATTCTTAGGCAAATGGGGATTCAATAATAGTACATGTATAAATGAACTAGGATGAAGGTAGTTTCTTCAGAGACAGGCTGCGTCCAGGAACACACATCTTGCCATTCAGATATCTGTAGGTTCAATAACATGACTAGAGCGAATATCAGCAAGCATTAAACCTAAATTTTCTCTCTTTTCTCTTCTATATTATGCATACATAATTCTGCCAAATTGAACTGTATGCAGGAATAAACAAATTATGCCACAAATTTGTTTACATATGACAAACATAGATCTGAAACTAAAATATTCTAACCAAAACATTACATTTTGAGCAGCAACAAATTCACTTGATAAGTTATTGTGTGAACTATTGGCCTGAGAAACCATCTGTAAATAAAGACAATTGGGGGGAAAAAAAAATGGAGATTCTGAACAACCATAACACTAACTTGCTTTTACATTTTCTCACCATGTAGTTCCAATGTGACATTGCAGAATTTGCACAGTAACAGTGTAGTATGAATATGTAAATATGCCAGATATACTTTAAGCTCCAGTCTGGCATGTTTATAAAACAGAAAGTTATTACATGCTCTGAAACTGAGCATTAAGCTCTCCACATTTACTAACATTAATCCAAACTGTTCCATGCACTGCAGCTTGAAAGATGTTCAATTAAAACTCATTCTGCCTGGTATAAATTACTATTATTACATAGTGAAAGGAATCCTGGAAATATCTGCTAACTTCTTATATGTTCGCTGCCCTTCCTCTCACCTCACCTCCCAGAGAGTGATTTCAGAAAATTGCCTTTAGTTATTTAAAATTCTGTCATAAGCTGGTTTCAGAAAAACAATGAAGAGCTGAGTACACGCATAAATTTTTTGAGAACATGGTACTGTAGGCTACTGAATAATAACTGCTGGCAATAGTTGTATTTTGAACTTTGACTATTTTTTTCCCAGGGTGGGAAAGTTTACTTACACACATATATGTGCATACATATTTTATTAGACTAATATTCATTCTTGCAGTCCATTGATTTGTCTTAAACTATATTAAGAACAATCTGATGCAAAGTGGCTTTCAAGTCTTCAATTCTCAAGTCAGAAAAGTACCTCATGTATTGCTTTGATGAAAGGGGAAAAAAAAAAAAAAAAAAAAAAAAAAAAGCAGCTTAGGTATTGTTACAGTTCTTCTTCCTCTTACTTTTTTTTTTTAATAACAATAATTCATTCCAACTGTAGACTACTGATCCTGTATTATTAGACAAAAAAAAAGACACATAAAAATATCTAAATTATTGTCTAATAAAAAACAATTATTTCTTAACAGATGATGTTTGCTAAAATACGTTACATTAATCATAAAGAAAGCTTAGCTTTTTTACTAAAACAGATTAAGCACATTTGATACAATTAGTTTTGGAAAAATCATCAAAATATAAGTAAAACCAGACACCGTATTTTATTTCTATCAAAATTATTCTAAAACAGACGAATTTCCAAATTAGAAAGGATCTTTAAAATATGTCTAGCAGACGTACAGAAAATTCCAATTGCATCCTCTTGCATTTAATGGCTAGTGTACACCAGCCAATCTTTGCTAAGATATGACTATGTTTTGGGAAATTTGAACAGCTGAGGACAGAACATTAGAATGAACAAAAAAACTTGACACTATTTTCAGCTCCACCACTCCCTAGACTCCTAGTGACAGTAGATTTTACAAATGCAAAGGAAGATAGCAGATTCATATGCACTGCACAGAATTCTCCATATTTCACGAGAACCCATGAGGCCTTCATGGATCTCCAGGATGGTTTTTTAATACTCCAGTATCTGTGGACTTCCCAGTGCAGCCTGAGAAGTTTTTCCAGGGGAATGCCTGAGCAAATGGTGTCCAGGCACTAGACACCTGGGTATCTGACCATTGAAGTGCTCATTTGATAGGGTTATTAAGAGCCCAATGGGTACACTGCAGGATAGTTCAGATCCTAGGTTTTTTTTGTTGTTTTTTTTGGGTTGGTTTTTTTTGTTTGTTTGTTGGTTGTTGTTTTGTTTTTAAAAATGAATCTCCAGAAATCTCTGCAATTGAGGGGTGTACTTGAGTTTCTATTTGAACGAGTCACACTGAACTAGAAAAGATTAGACACAAAGCAAGCCAGACAAAGACAGAAAAACTGTAAATAGCTGGTTCTTAATGCCAGCCACTCTACCTGACAGATCCACACCTTTTGTGCCATTTCAGTTTTTTCATACAGGCATAGCCTGAAAATTTTTAAGCATTTTAGGGAAATTTGAGTTGCAGATGGGCAACGTGATAGTTGTTTTAATGCTAATTCATATGTGCTCTTATATACAATCATTTTTAAACAAAAAAGCAAAGCACTGTAGATAGCTTGTAATCGCTTTTCAGGCAGGCACAAATTTTGTTACAGCTTCACAGACTGATTTCAGACAAATTGAAATAATATTCATTTATTCATGAATTACCAAACTGCAAATTATGAAAATCATAATTTTAATACAGAAGTTTCATACCTCTGGATTACGTGTGACTCTTTGCTAAATGTAATTCTCCAACTAACTTCTATCACCTTGATGCATTTAGAGCTACTCATGCTAATCATAGCAGTTATCCCTTCAAGAAAATCTGACTAATGCAAATTCCTACAAAGTATATATTTAAAAACAAAGAAAGAAACAAAACCACCACAAACTTACACACTTGTCTCATATATATATATGTATATATGTCTATATCTGCCAGTCTGGGATATTATTTCCTTTAATTTACATTTAAATTACATCAGAGAGACTTATTTGCAAGAATCATATTTGTGACTAAGAGAAAAAAATTAAGAGAACTTGCATCAAATTTCACAAAATACAAGGTTCTAATTTTTCAGACCAGATTTTGTTGTCAACTAGCAGTATCTGATTCACTGATTCATTCAAGATGTTCAGAACATTAAAGAACAACCACACTGCAATCATTTTCTTTTCTTCAATAAATATACATCACCTAACAGTCAGACATAGGAGCCAGGCCATGAAAAATCTTGAACACCGGATTTATTATTTTTTTTTTAGTATTATTTGATCAGCAAATAAGAAAAGAAAACCACATAAGAAAAATCTTTCTTTGTAAATAGGAAAAAAAAGTGTTATTAGGCCATTCATCACCAGCTAGCAATACTCTTGATATATTTTCCTTAATTCCATTACTCTAACCTCCCTTTTTATATACAAGATTGTGTCCATATATCTTAACTAATTAAGGCAGCAGCAAATGAATATACTCTGTATGAGCATGATCCTTTCTAACTTAATTACTCTGGATAATGTTTTGAAATACATCTAAGGAATCATCTAAATTATGTACTGTACTTTTAAATCTCTGGAAAATGTCATTATTTGCATAAGCTGATTTCTGAAATTGAAGGCTGAAATGAGATTTTTCCATATAAAAGAAAAGAAGAGAGAGAAGAGAGAGAAGAGAGAGAAGG
>JAPSGF010000028.1:6333771-6415281 GCA_035772895.1 Perdix hodgsoniae | reverse complement strand
ACAAAAACCCAAAACAAAAACTGTTATGATTATCTATTCCTAGCAAAGAAGAATAGAACTGGATATTAGTGATCATTAATCTTTTTGGACCCTTCAGAAAAATACTCAAGTAAAAAGTTAAGTAGTGGAGATAACGAAAGTGGAAAACAGGACCCTTGTGACCACTATACTTACCATCACCTGTAATGTCAAGACCTCATCTGGCAGCACTGATATGGCTCACAGAGGCTCTAGAATGACCTAGTCATAGGTGGAAATAGCTGGTATGACTACCAACAGCATTAAATTTCACATAGATGTGTTTTGCTTACTTTTTCCCTTGCTCCGTCCCCTGTTTTATTTTCTTCTTTCTTAGTTTATTTCTTTATCTGGGCACTGGATGCAAGGAAAATCTTACGCCCTTGTCTACTTTGAAAGGGATGTTGCATATAAGAAGGCTTGCTCATCCCATATTTACTCATTACACATTTTATATTTGAATAAATGCCTAACCAGACTGTTTGGTTCAAAACATGTGAGCTGGCAGTACACAAGCAGAAGAAATATTAAGAGTACTCACCAAAAGTCCAATACTTACAATAAATAAATAAATAAATGATATTCATGAAGATAACTTTGTATACAAATTTGAGAGCTTTCTCTAGTTAACTGTAATGGCAAAAAACTCCTCACTTTAAACCAACTTAGAAAGTGGTTAATTGATGTAACATACGATGCGAAAACTGTATATTGAGGATCAACATCAATAATGAAACTGATGAAGCATGACCTTACTCAGCTGCAAAGCTTAAATCATCTAAACGATCTAATCTCTGCACTCACAGAGAGGTCTACGGCACAGGTCATCAAAAGGCCATGTGGTTTACCTGCCTATGCCTTAACCTGACTGCAGGTTTCCAAGCTGAATACCACTCCTGCGGGAGACGTGGATGCTTTGACTGCATGTGGACACCTGCTGCTTCCTAACATCGACTAATCCATATTCTGGTGAGACAGCACATATGAGATGTTTTCACACATGCACTGTGAGCTGTGGATCCCCACGTGCTGCATCCCACGCTCACTGCCATAGCTGAGTGCAGAGTGCAGACTGCTCCCCAGGCTGTGATGGCAGTGCTGATAAGATGATTGCTGGCAGCATCAAATCAGGGACTGACTATTTCCAGTCCATGGTCTTCAGGGTCATTCCACCCTGTTAGAAATTCTTCTGATACTATAGTGGGTTTTTGTTGTTGTTGTTTGTTTTTCAAGTTGACTTTGTTTCAGAAGTCTTTGTGCAACTCCTTAGTTACTCTATAGTCTTTTTTGTTGTTGTATTACTCTTTAGCATTAGGACAGTTTTACATATAAAGTTCACCAATCATGTTCACAGACACTTTCCTGTCTCTAAAAATATTTGAATTCTTGCCATTTGCTAATGGTTGGCCTTGCAAGTTTCTCAGTGATGAATCTCCCTGAGCAATTCTATTCCCATTCCTGCTAGCTACACTGTTTAAAAAAATAGCTTTGAATTAGGTGATGCACAAACCCATGAATCCCCTATCACAATGGCAGCTATATATGCAACTGAAATTTGTCAAAAATATATTTCCAGAACTCTCTACAAGCACCAGAAATAATTGAGCCCAGTTTTATTGCATTTAAGCACCCAGGATTTCAAGTTAGATTGTTAGATTAGGTATTAGCACTCAGGGAACATAAGAAAGCACAAGTTAGCAGAAGCAAGTTAGCAAACTTTTTAAATGTAGTCATTTGAAACAATATGATTAGGGGGAACAGAGACAATAGTTAACAGCAAATTGAAAAATCTGTTAGTATTGCGGTAATATTAGTTGTGATAGTGATGCTGAACAGTCAAATAAAAATAACATATAAAAATTGTCTTCAGTGCCCAGAAGAAGAGGAGATGAAAAATGTTGAAACTGAATTATAGAACAATCAACCTGAAGGGTATTTTAGGGAAAATTCTGGTTCTACTTGTCTCTTGTTGACATCAAGTCAGGTTGCTCAGGGACTTGCTTTTCTCAATTTTTGAATTTCTCCAAAGATGATACTCCAAACTCTCTTTGAAGAAATATTTTAGCCACATGGATGGTGTAATCCTCTTTGAATTTCTCTTGAAACTATCTTGTACCTGTTGCTCATTTTCATTGTCCATGTACTATTCATTTCAGGGAGAGTCTGGACCTATCCTCTCTTATGTCACCCATGAAGCTGAGCAAAGAAAATACTTATTGATCTTCTGTTACCCAGACTATATGAATACAGACTATCCTTTTCTATTGCATAGTCCAAAATGCAACAACTGAAGTTACACAATCTCCTATCAAGATACTAACAAGATAAGAGAGAAAAAAGCTGAAGGTACAATAAGCATTTTTTGAAGAAATGAAAATGAAAAGAGTAGCCTCTTTACAGTTACATAGGTGAACAACAAAAGAACAGTGCAAAGAGGCAAGCATAATAAAAATATTAAAATATTGGATATTTTTTAAAAGTAGAGGCTAAACAAACCAGCATTATCACTTTCTCTTTTCATATTTGTTTTATTTAAGCTCAAATATCTGTTCTATCCTACCAAACTGTTAATAAAATTAAAAGTCACTAGAGTAGAAGAGAGCAGGCTGACAGAAGAGTCTTATAAAAAAAAAAAATCTCATAGATTAACTTAATAGTGGTATTAAATATTGTTTCTGGAAGGAAACATCCCTTTAGACATTCCTTTGGGATCTAAAATATGATGATGAGAATGAAATCTTACCTAGACAAGAAAATACTATGATTAGAAGGTATAATGTTTACTCTGTTTAACGCTATCAGAATATGTGTTGAGGTTATGCTCAGCTGGACAAGACTGAAGAACAATGGGATCTAAGCCAAGTGACCAGGAGTCAATACTAGACTCAGAACAATGAGATTGAGAGAGGAAACAAAGAAAGTACAGTTGACACTACCATGGATGTTAGTAAACACACCCAATAAAGAACAGTGGAGAAGACTGTCCCATTTATGGTATTATAAATTACAAGCTCTTATGGAGCTAGTTTTGTGCTTGTAGATGTGCGATTAGGATCAGATATTAGCGTAGGATAAGTAAGCTTGTACTTGAAAAGGTCAAATTGTCTCATTATACAATTGAAATTACCTGGATTCTCATATCACAAAAGCAAGTGACTATGAATTAAATTACTGCTTTCCAATAACATATTGATTTATATTAATTTTGTTATCTTAATTTCAAATAAAATATGGATTTTGTAAAGTGTTTTGTAAAGTGATGCAATATGTGTGTGGTCAAAATGTCTACAGAAACACAGTTGCCATCCTGCAGAATAAAGGTCAGGGTCAAATATTTTCCCTTGCTATCTCTATAATCTGTTTCCTTTAAGTAAATGACCACAAGTTTTACAAGAGTTTTGTCCCTTCAGATTAAATTCCGATGAAGGGTTTTGTCAGGCACATTTTGTGTACCAAAACACAGCCAACATTGTTAGGCTGTTCTGAGAAAGTAATCAAACATGGATTACTGGAATAAAATTGAAATGATTGTAGAGAGACTTGAAAACTACTGACACTGAATAACTAACATAGATCGCCAATGCAATGGACTTCTCACAGTGTCATACCCAGTGTTCTCTGTCTAATGTTTTTTCCTTTTTTGTTGTTACTATCTTTTTATTACTTAACTGCATGTCAAGAATACAAAATCAGGAGTGAGGACAAACACAATATTACATGCCAGCTAGCCAAAACAGCAATCTTAAAGACCTCCAGCAAGTCAATTTTTGACAAAAGACTACTAACAGAGTTACCTTCCTTACAGTTGAAGATAAATGCCCAAAGCAAAATCCTGTAGGCTTTAGAAACCTTGTAGAAAAATACGTAATATCAAGGTAGATAGAAGGGGTATATTCTCTTTTGATTTTTAACACACTTCAGCAACAGTTTAGAGGTAAGAAGAACTACAAGTAAATTATTGTAATATTAATTTCTTTTGTATATCTATTCACTTTTTGGAAAGTCTACAATATTCTTTAAGATCAGACTGTTTCATTTTGTATTTTTAAATGCCATTTCTTAACAATTAAAAGTATAGGTTTATAGCTGATCTAGACAGCATTATTTTTGAATTTAAATTTATACTTACAGAATCATAGAATGGCTTAGGTTGGAGGGGACCTTAAAAATCATCTAGTTCTAACCTCTCTGCTGTGGGAAGGGTTGACACCCATCAGATCAGGCTGCCCAGGGCCCCATCCAATCTGGCCTTAAATACCTCTAGAGATGGGACATCCACAGCTTCTCTGGGCTGACTGTGCCAGTGTCTCACCACCCTCTGAATAAAAAATTTTCTCCTAACATCTAACTTAAATCTTCACTTTTTGTTTAAAGCCATTCTCCCTTGTCCTGCTTGCAAGATCCATTCAAGTACTGAAGGTCTCCCCAGAGCCTTCTTTTCTCCAATCTGAACAAACCCAGCTCCCTCAACCTTTCTTCATAAGAGATGTGCTCCAGCCTTTTAATCATCTTCATAGCCTTCTACTGGACCTGTACCAGCAGCTCTGCATCATTCCTGTACTGGAGGCTTCAGTCTTGGACAGAGTAGTCCAGATGGGGCTCTCTCCAATTTAGAGATAAGGACAGGATACAAAAACACGCCAAAGTTCTTCTTTTTTGTTATTACAATATGAGTAAAATGTAATTTATTAAATGATAATGTAAATTAAATGTAATAAAATGCACATATTTGTTATGATATTTACTTATAGAATTCACTGAGTATACTCATGAGTGGTGTTCCCCAAGGGCTGGTACTGGGGCCTGTCATGTTTCATATTTTTATTAATGATCCGGATAAGGGGATTGAGTACATCCTTGGTAAGTTTGCAAGATGACACCAAGATGGGAGGAAGTGGCGATCTGCCTGGTAAGAAGGCCCAACAGTGGGATCTAGAAAGGCTGAATAGCTTGAAGGAGGACAGTGGGATGAACTTCAGCAAGACTTAGTGCTGAGACTTGCACAATAATCTTCTTTACATTTCATAAGGATACAGCTTCTCAACACAGAACCTCAGCTGCAACACTTGAAATGCTCTCGCATGCAGAATTTAGAAGCACATGTCAGCATGTATCTTCATTTGTACTGGTAATATATCCGAATTTTTTAAATAAACAAGTGTATTCTGTAGAAAAGAAGAAATACGTACATAAATGAATTCATATAGATCTCTATTCTTTTTTAAAAAACCTTCTCAATACTATAGTTCAGTGCTGGAAGAAAAAAAAAAAAAACAACAAAAAAAAGAAAACACCATAGAAACATTTCTCCATTACTCAGAGGAAATCATAATTACTGTTGGTAACTAAGAGAAGAGGTAAGGAGGTGAATAGTTTTAATACAATTTGTGAGATTCCCTAGAACAAATTACATGGATAATCAGGTTAAGCAGTGAATAACAGAAATTGAAACTAGTAAACATCTAGTTTTTCTTTCATTTATTCCACTATTTAATTCATTTCCTTAGTACAATATTTTTTCTCTTTTTCCTGATTAATTATCCTAACATTTTATTTTAAAACATAATATTCAGCTGACACTGAAGAAGAAGTGAATTCTATCAGCTAATGTTCTTTGTCAAGTAGTTGTCTGAATAACTATGTAAAAATCTCAGGTCTTTGATAAGTACTACATTTAAATAATTTATCATAGCCCTAGTCCTAGGAACTGAAAGGAGAAAGAGAAAACTTAGACTTGTTCAAAACAAGTTAGAGGCAATATTACTGCATTCCTAGAAGTGTTATATGGCATTGATGAAACTTAAACATGTTAATAAATGATAAAAGCCTCCATATCATTTAGAGAGCACTTATGGAAATGTGTTAGTTTCTTTGAACTGGCACTACTCATGTATGACAAGGGCACTGAAGAATCTTCTGCTACCAAAAGTAAAACTTATGCTATTTAGAATAGCATTTCAAAATCCTTCAGCACAGAAAAAACTGGAAAAGACAGATTTTTTTTCCCACTCCAAAATACACAAAAAAAAATTTAAAAGGATAGTCGGGAATTACCTAACTAGATAAAACTAAATATATAACAGGAAGAATCATCAAATATAAAGTACACTTATTTTCATATCATTCATAGACACAACTCAGATTATTCCCTCAGGACGTAGGTAGTTACATGAACTCCAACAATTCCTCTGAAGGAGGAAAGAAGTAACGCCGTAATTCCTGCTACTGTTGACAATTACAATCACTGGCAGAAATTAGACATCATGTGAAAAATACATATATATATATATGTATATATCTATAATATTGTCCCAGAAGGCATTTCTATTGCATTATATAGCTTTTTTATTTTCTGTCAGTGAAATCCTTGATAAATTTACCCTGGCCTTTATCTACGTGCCTTAATATACTGATTTGTGGACACAAATACTTCTTATGTTATTTAATTCAGCCTTTTGCCCTTGTTTAAAAACCATAACGTGCACAAATGCTTTCATTTATGATCTTTCTTCTGGTTATTTCCATGTTTGCAGTGCTTCCCTGCCATCACACAGAAGGAAAATTGTACCTTATAATACTTTAATACGATTCTGCCATTGCATTATTGACTGCCAAATGCTTTTTCACAGCCTATAATTTTATAGCCCTGCAGTTGTGTTTGAATAGCTCTTCCAAGCTCAAAAGAACAGAGACAGAGCTAAGAAGTAAAAATGCTGTGTTTAACTACCATGGTATCTCATCTTATTATCATAGAATTATAGAATCAGAGAATCAGAGAATAATAGAATCATAAAATCATAGACTGTCTTGGGTTGGAAGGGACATGAAATTGTGTAGTCCCAACCTCCCTGCCATGAGCTGAGTTGCCAACTTCTAGATCAGGCACCACATCAGACTGTCCATGGCCTCATATGACCTGGTCTTGAACACCTCTCTGGGAAGCCTGTGTCAGCATCTCAAAACCCTCTCAGTGAAAATTTTCTCCCCATCTCTTTCAGTTTAAAATCATTCCCCCTTGTCCTATCATTGTCTATCCCTGCAAAAAGCTGATTTCCCTCCTGTTTATAAGTTTTGTTTAACTATTGGAAGGACAAATGAGATCTCCCCAGAGCCTTCTCCAGGCTGAACAAGTTCCCTCAGTCTGTCTTTGTAGCAGAGGTGCTTTGATCATCTTTGTGGCCTTCCTCTGGACAAGCTCCAAAATCTCCACAGGTTGTGCTCTGGGGCCCCAGACTTGGACACAGTACTCAAGATGCGGCCTTGCAAGAGCTGAGTAGAGAGGAACTAAAACCTGCCTTGCTCGACTGGACATCTTTCTTTAGATGCAGCCCAGGATACTGTTGGCCTTTAGGACTGTAGGCTAAAGTTAAGTTTTTTTATCTGTCCAAGTCCTTCACTAAAGGGCTGCTCACAATGAATTCTTCCAGTCTGGGATTTCACAGACCAAGTGCAGGAACTTGAACTACTCATTGTTTAATGTATTGATATTGTTGTTTGCCAACCTCTACAGCCTGCTGAGGTCCCTCTGGATTGGAACATGGCTCTCTGGTAAACCAGTACATCCCCCTAGTTTCATGGCATCTGTAAATTTACCCCTTTATCCAGGTCATTAATGAAGATGTTAAATAGGACTGGACTCAGAACTGATTCCTGGGATATTCTGCTTGTTAGAACTCACAAATGATAAAACTAAATTAAACATTCATTATTCAACATATTTTCATTCCTTTTTTTTTTTTTTTTTTTAACTCTTTAATTCCTAATGGTACTTACAAAACAAATTAAAAATAAATTCCAAATATCCTGATAAATGAAACTTCCGCTCTAACTTTCTATAAGAAGTCAAAAGGAAATGTAAGAGTCGAAACTGAAAAACCTACTAATAGAACCACAGTAAACTGTATAAAGGAAGAATGATTCCAGCATGTCTGTTAGTAAAAAGTCAAAAATATTATAGATACACATTTTTAATTTCACCTGAGAATTACCAACACCATATTTATTTTAGTGAAGAAAAGTACATGTTCAAATGTATAATTCACTCACTTAATTGACTATATTTTCCCTTAGACATATTTATTTAGAATATTTCCACTGTCTCAGGGAATATATCAGTGATCCTGTGCTCACTGCCTTCTAGTATGATACCCTGTTTTTGGTACAATCTCCTGAGGGGACAAGAATGTCTTTGATGTCAGCTTCAGTGATTTCACATTATCAAAGGCAAGGAAAATTAATGATAACAGTGAAAGGAACTGCTAAGCACTATCCTAGAGATCTGAATTTCACATTCCCTAAACACATGCCCTATAGGATTACCTTCCTGAATACCTCTACTAGTTAAAAGATAACTTGATAGTTTAATTCTTTTCTGTAGCAAGAAATGCAATCTTTCATGATGTCTCTGTTGCTAATGGGAAGTTTTTGAGCAACTGAAAACAGAATGGGAGATATTCACTTTGTGATTTGTAGTTTAACTTTATGACATGCTCAGAAGAATGTTTACTAGAATTTCAAGACTTTCAAAAAATTATCCAGTAAATTAGCATTATCATCTTCCAAATATATATATATATATACATATATATATGTATGTATAATGGTTTCAAACAAGACATCATTACTTAAAAAAATTAGATGAACAAAGTGAATGCTTTGTTCTGTAGATCTGAATTTAAAAAAAAAAAAAAGTTTGTAAAAAGTATGAATGAAGATTTAGAATTTCAAATACTGCCAAAAAGTTTCAATCAATATCTTTTTGAGGTACATTTATTTAAAACTGAAGTCAATGTACTTATAAGTATCCTCATAACATTTGTATGAGTTTCTAAATGCTTGAAAAAAATAACCTATGTTAGATATTCCTAAAGAGTCTTAGTTAATGCAAAAATCACATGCCATGCAATCATGAAACCACAGGAATTCTCTAACATAAACAGAAATTTTAGGCTTGTGACATATATTCTTCTTTGTGGTACCCTTTCAAAACAAATGTTTGTTACATGGAATGTAGCTTAGAATATATAGTGTATATTGACACACTTCCAAGCAATGCATAATTGAAAACATCACCAAAATTTGAAAATTAAGCAGTGTGTGTTGATGTCTTGATAGGTTCCTGATTTTCATAGCCAAAAAAATCTGAGTACATCTTTCAATCTTCACTGACATCTTATACACTCACTTTGTAGTTGTTATTAGATTTTTTTGTTTGTTTTCAGTAAAAACTGTTAGCAAGAGTTCATTTCAGTTGCTAGTTATCAACAATTGACAGGGCTTTAATTTTTGACATATAGAAATATGGAATAATGACGTTTCCAATTTAATGTCTTTTCCCTCCTTTGTGAAAGAAATCTACAAATTTTGCTAAACACATTAGTATTGAGGCAGCATGTTTGGCATTTATCTTGCTGACGAACAACAGGGAAGAGTCTCTGTGTTGCTTGATGAAATCCTGCAAAATGAAATTTGAATATAAAATAACACAGCTTTCTAAAGAGCTTTCTAAGAGAAGTAAGCAAAATATGAGGAAAGACTCAAAAACTGCTTTTGGAAGTCTTTGAAGAAGAGTAAAAATGTTGTCTTGAAAAGTCTGAGGAAAAAAACAACCTTTTATAAACCTATTCAATTATAAATTCATCGAGAGAGTAGGGTAAAGTGGTGCCTGTTATCTTTTAATTCATTTAACTCAGAACTTCAACCACTACAAAACAGTGAAGAAAAATCTAGATGTGCTAACAACATTGTGACAACTAACAATAGAATACACAAACTTTTATTTCCTCTCAAGATGTACACAAAATGCTGCCATTTCACTGCAAAATGGAGTTGTCAGATGTATCACAGTGTAACTACAGCTGAAAGGGACCTCCAGAGGTCATCTGTTCTGCCTCCACATGTAAAAAAGAAAGGGATAATCTAATCTGAAGGCTGAGGAGCATTTCCAGTCATTTGTTCAGCCTTCCAAAGACAGAGATTAACACTTCACTGTAAAGATAAACTAGATCACAAAGCCTAGTTTTCATAGAGTAAAAAGATCTTATTGGAAATATAAATGGACTGCAACTCTTCAGTGTTTTGATCCACTCTTCAATATTTAGGCTATGAAGAAGAGTGGCACAGCATATCTAAAAATGTGCTACAAGTCCTTGTATTTCTAGGGACCATCCACCTCTAGTGTGCTCAAAACACTGTTGTTTCTTAGGCCCTTTGGGCAAAATGGATGCTGATTCTAAACAGTAAAAAACGTGAAGAGAATGAAGGTTCACTTGCAAATATATGGAATGAACAGGAATCACACAATCAAAGAGACAGACTTAGAAAATTCTCTTTTGCAGCAAGATAAATATAGGGATTACTGAGTTTTGGAGGCTCCAAGAAGAGGATGTTAGAATGTGAGAAAATATTGTAGTAAATATGTGAACTGTTAGGTAGAGTCCTACCTCTCTTATCTCATGTTGGAACTCATACCCCAGGCAAAGAAAATGGTTAGTTTATGGGCCTTCTTGATAAACTCCATTTTATTGCTTGTAAAAGTGGTAAAAAATCCCCCAGTATATGGGGAATGGAGAAAGGAATTTTTCCTTTATTCCTGTTCAGCATTTTGTGTTAGGTAGATATATTGGAGACTGACAGACACAGGTTGGTGTTTGCAAGCAGAGGCAAAACAGGCGTGGGACATCATAGACAAAGGCCAGTGAAATGAAATATGATTCCTTAGTCCAACATACTTCTCTTATTTCATTGTTTACTGATGTTAGTCACTTGATCTTGTCACTCAAGGCAAAAAAATACTCCTACAGTGAACATAAATTTTTATGATACAGAAATATCTTATAAGGACCACCTTCCTGCTAAATACTGAAAGCAGGATGCTACATGTCCTGAACATCTTTGAGTTGAAAATGATCTCATTTGTTAGGTAAATTATCTACACTGTAGGATATGACTCCCAAGATAAATTTTGTTATACACTTCATAGCTTTCTTTCCCATTGTTAATATAATAACATTCATAGGTAAAATACTGTTATGTTATACTGAAGGTAAGGAAAGGATAGGTAGATAATACTAAGTACTAAAGACTAAAAGTGTGTTAATATATCAGAAGTAATATAATTACGATAATGCTTAAGAATTTTCATAGTAACTTCTGCCAGCCATCTTTATTTATTAGTAGTCCAAGAATCTCAATCAAAGCCTAGGGTCTAACTATGATTTTGTAATTTGGGGCTACAACCCTATCCCATAAAACTATATTTCATTCTAAAGGAAAAAAAAAACACCTTAGGATTGAATTCTCATTGTATGTTATCCACTAACTATGATTTAATATTTCATAATAAAGTATATAATAATTCAATATTAAATCTTAAAAAATATTTTGTGTATAATGAAATAGTATATAAAAATATTATTTAGGCATTTGGAAGTTTACAATAAAAAACAAATCTTGCATACCGTATTTACATAATACAACATTTACTCATGAAAAAGTGATATAAGTAATATACTAATACTAAAGCATGTCCACTCCTTCATAGATTTTTTACTTATTTGGGTAAGAAAACATACCGAGAAACACTTGAAGGGCAAAATTTCTCAATGAGAAATCTTAAGAAGAAGGTAGCTATTAATAATTTGGTTATATTAATATAAGATGACTTAAGCATCCTATGCTTCCAGGTGAAGTTTCAGATTTTTATTATATAATCTGATTTCTTAGAGATCCATATAAGTAAACTCAAATTCTTTGTAACAGAATTTTTTTGATTGCCTCCTCTGCAGATACAGATCAAAGGAAGGTGGGCTGCTATTTAATGCATTTGACTTGTTAATAAAAATTCAGAATATTTGTAAGATTGAATCACTTTCTATGTGCTGCTAGTTTGTTATCCATCAATATTAGCAATTTGCATTTCTGAATATATAAAAAAAAATCTAGAAAATGAAACAGAAAAATAAAGACATGACAGTGATAAATAAATGGATGTCTACATTAGACAGCAGTGTCAATTAAACTACACTGGATAATACTTTGTCAGTATATCCATTTCCAGCTTACATGGAAACAAGTAAAATGCTATCAGTCAGCTTTCAAACCACTCAGATATTAAATAACCCACTTTTGCTTTTATAGCAATCTAAAATATTGACCTATAGTAAGTTTTATTTTACCATTATAAATTTATACAAATAAGCATTTTATCCCATACTGCAGTGAAATTCTGTATTATTATCTTTTAGCAAAATTGTTAAATTTGAAATGAAATGTATCTGGAGTATAACAGTCTGCTAAATTTTCATCCTCAGAATATTGGCTTTTAATTGTTTTCATTATGTTCATATGAAGTAATAATGTATTGAAAAAAACATAATTCACTAAACAATACTGGAAGAAGCATTGCTAGGCTTCTATTTTATTTTACTTTTAAATAACAATTCCAGACACTATGATTTTTCAAGGTTCTTAACACACTGAAAAAAAATGTCAAGGCTTCTGGCCTAGAGAACATAGACTAATATTTAATCTTTATATAAGAAGTCTTTTAATATTTTATTTTATATAGTTAAAAATATTTTATAACAGTTAAATTCTGAGTTAACTCAGTGATTCAGTGGGCACATCTTTTCATCATTTTGTGTTTACTTGTTTTTATCAGATCTTGTACTCCAGAGTAAGTTTTAAGGTGATTGCAATTTTTAAGAATATTCCTGGAGAGATCTATTCAAAATTGCTCTCACCAAATATGGCCTTAAAATTCAAAGTTTTTAACAGTTTTCAACATAATTAATATCAGGTCTCTGAAGACTTTATGCAAGTTTTGGATTTACTATAGAAAGAAGCTAACTTCCATAAGTACTTATGCAGATCTTTATAGTCTTGTTAGAGAGCAACCAAAGTGAAATGCCACTGGATAATTAGTATGCTTAACTGTTGAGAGGACTAGAAAGTAATATAATAATAATTATAATTATAGTAATAATTATAATAAAGAAGGTGTTATATAATAATAATATAAAGAAGATCTGCAACTAAATCAGATGAAAGATCATTTCCTGGCAAATTATTAAATGTAAAAATACTTTAAAATTATTAAGATAAAAAAAATTGTAAATATAAGCTTGAGTATTTGCTCCAGAATAATCTCAAAAACATATCTGTATTGCCTTTTCTAACTTGCTACATTATTTCTTCATGTAATGTCAACACAATTTGCACTGGTGCCAAAAAGAAAATTCCTAAATTTGTTTCAATAGGGCTGGACTCCCTAACATGAGCTGCATTGCAGGGAGTTTATCCATAACATCTCCAATGAAAAGAAACTTGTCTTCTTTATATTCTTCCATGACTAAGTATATAACAAAATTAAATGCTTATTATTTCTATGATTTCTGACCCTTGTGCTGTTATGAATTCCACAGATATACCAGAGAAAGCAATTTGTTATTGCTAACATTTCAGACCTATGTACAGAAGGAGAAAAAAGCAAAAGTTAACAAGAAACAAACCTATTAAACTTATTTAAACTTGATCTTTTATGACTTTTGAATAAAGAAAGATTCATATTATTCTGTGATTACTTTAATTCAGTAGAGGACAACACACTCTTAACAGTAGCCATGGCCATGAGGAAACAAACATGAAAAAGAAGGAAATAATGTTCGAAATGCTGAAAAGGGATAAAAAAAAATGTTCCAACAGAAAAAGATTATCACTGTTAAACTTAAATAATGTCAGGGTAAGCAAAACAAAATCAATTAGGAATATAAAAAAAATCTTTTTTTTTCTTTTTTTCCCCGAGCTGGTGCGGCTTCGGCCTAATAAGGAGATACATAGTTTCTAACATCTTTTTTTTTGTGTGTTTTGTATGTGTGTGCACTGCTGTTTTTACTGTTGTTCTTTGACGGTTTTTGTTTGTTTTGTTTTAAATTGGCAGCTTGTTTGTAGAAGAGATTTAGTTTTGAATTTGTTTCTTCATTTGATATGATTTGTAGTTTCTGCATATGCATTAGTGGAAAGAATGAAGTATCATTTGTCTTTTTTGCCTTTAAGATCAGTGAAGATCAATCCTCTTCAAGGTTTTCTCTGGTGCATATTATCTGTGCAGACAGGTGCTGAACAATATTGCTTTTCTTCTGTAGCAAGTTTAAGTCTCCTGACTTAAGTACTAGATGCTTTTCCTGGGGAGGAATAACGATTATCTTGACATTTGCCTGCATTATGTTCTTCCACAGATGAATGAACTATTATAACATCTTCCACCTAGTAAATGATATGCTGACATTTCATTTTAGATAAGTACAAACACTTATCCTCTAACAATTGCTTAGGTATAGAACCATTAAAAAAAAAAAACAAAATCAACCTTATAGTTTTATAGTTTCATGTATAATTTAATGTAGCTAACAGCTTAAACATTTCATTTAGAAATAAATAACTTTAGAGAATGCCTGTCTTCGTACTAATAAGAATAAAAAAGGGAGATCCACTAAAAACTGTAGCTCATTAAAATCCTAGTAAAGAAGTAGGCAAAGAAGTAGGCAAGGCAGCAAGTAGAAATAAACCCTTTGTTTCCTTAACATGTTCAAACTGATTCTGTAATCAATGATAGCTTTTCCTGCATGTCGAGGTTAGGTTTTAGTGCTTTGTGTTTGTTTTCTCTTTCCCCCTTTAAAATATTATTTGTAGTTTTGGTTTCCAGAAAAAAGATTTTGTTAGAACTCCATCTGTGTAAAATCAGAAAGAGACAAAGAAACTTGCTTAAACCTTTGGTTCTCTCCTTTATTCGCAGTCACACAAAGAATATTTCCAAATACTGCAGAATAGGAGACATATATTAACACCAGTCACTGTTCATAATTCCTGCACTACACAGGCACAGTAGAGTTAAACAAGGATGAAGATATAACATTAATTCTAACTGGGCTAACTTTGGTGTCTAAAGGTCAAAACCTTAGGTTTTCTGAAAAGTGGTTGTAGTTCAGCAGCCATTATTACTGGGCTTCTATGGCAGAACATTAAAACTCCATTTCCACTAAAAGACACTTACAAACCATCATATCTTCTTTCTTTTATTTACTTAGCCATAAGAAATAACACATGAATATGTAAAACCTGCATTTTAAAACATGAAGAACATGTGGAAAGCCATATGTCCAGAATCTTATAGTCTCCTAACTGTCTTGTAGATTCATGCAGAGTTTATATGGACATTTCTGATTTTTTCATTGTCATTTGTCTTGTTTCCTTTTATCTTCTTTTGTTCTGAACCAGGGTGAGGAACCTTACTTTATTTTATACATACACAGACCTCATCATTTCAGTGCTCAACATGAAACAAATTAAACTAAAGCCCATATTACTTCCTTTATGAATATCTTTGACATTCAAACTATTGTAATTAAATGTAAGCTCATGGCATGTAAAAATAAAGCTCCAGATTCCATATATACAGTCCCTCTGGAATACAAAACTGTGGGAGAAATGGTGTTTTATATCCTTTTCTTTTATCTTTTCTTGTAGATACTGTAATTCTGTCCATACATAGTCTGCTTTTAATTGAGGCTTTATATGAAATTTTGTATCCTTTGATACAGTATTTCAAAGCTACATGGAAGGCTTCAAGGGTCACAAGAAGAACCTACAGTATCATCATCCTCTTGATCAGGAGCATCAGAATCTCTTTAGTTGCTAATCTGGTGAAAATGTCACTGAGATCACAGTAACACTAAACTGTAGCTGTGAATTGAAGATTGTTAGAAAAACATAATTGCTTAAAAAGACAACGGGGTTCAGGCCTGTGAAAATTTATATTTTCTTTATGTTATAGATTTTGCATGGTGATCAAGTGACTAGTTTCATTAGTTGTTTTATTATTATCATCATCATTATTAATATTATTACTATTATTATTCTATTTTTCTTTTGTAATTAATTCCTCCTCATTGTAGGTATAGACTTGCCATTCTACTATACTGCAGATTTTATAAACTCTACCAGTTAAGGACTGATTTTTCTTTTTAATTCAGTCATATTAGTATGTAATTCTCACTGTAGCAGTTTACTACAATGCAGGTGGTTTAAACTGGCAGATTGATCAGCACCACACTCATTCCTTCCTTTTCCAGTGGGATACGGGAGAGACTCAAAAAAACAATGTAGAACTTGTGGATTGAGATGAAACAATTTACTAAGATAGAGAAAATAATAATTATGGATATATATAAATATTTATCCATATATATATATATACCATGGAGCAAATTCTAACCACTTGTCCAAGCTGATGTATTTGTGAAGATGTACAAGAGACTTTTGGGCTTTGGTGGCTGGTGGGATGCTGTCCAGAGAGACCTAGACAAACACATGCAGTGGGCGCAGGTGAATATACATATAAAACAAGTAATGCACAAGTAATTACTCACTATCCTCTGACAAATCTGTGTACACTGTTTTTATTCAAGAAGAAAAATTTAGAAATGTAGCACCATACCAGACAATGAAGAAAAAAATTCCATCCCAGCTGAAATTAAGATACCTATACATCTCAGTCTTGGTTCCTAGGAAGGATACTTCAGGTAAAGGAGGTTTTCAAATTTCCCGTCATAAAGTCTAAACTATAAAAATATATCTATATATTTAGAGTGATACAATACAAATGTATTACTGCACATTGCATAATAATTACACAAATTGGGTCTAATTTCTTATAATTGAACACAAATTGTTTATATTATGCAGAGAAACCATATTATTTTTCATGTAAAGTCAGACAGGAGGGACATGCTAATTTAGCTTCTTTGGTAGGGTACAGCATTCGTCTGTTTCTCCACACAGACTGGCAGTGCTTGACAGCTTAGAGGATAGGCAAACAAATCTCACCTTCACCTGTACCTTTCTGAAGAGGCTTGTGATCAGCAATACCCACTTTATGGTGTTGCAAGGTACTGGCTTGTTTTTATAGATTTGCTGGGTTACTCAGCATTTCTGAAATGATGGTGGAAGGAGCACAAATAAAAACATTCAGGCACAGCTTATCAAGTGTGTAGTCATACAAGAGCTGAGCAGTTCACAAGAACCATAGAGCAAATTCTAGCCAGTTGTCCAAGCTGATGTATTTGTGAGGATGTATGAGAAGCCTCTGGGCTTTGGTGGCTGGTGGGATGCTGTCCAGAAAGACCTAGACAAACACATGCAGTGGGTGCAGGTGAAGCTCATGAGGATAAACAATGCCAAGTGCAAGGTGTTGCATCTGGATGGTGGCAACTCCTACTACCAGTGCAAGCGGGGGGAAGAAAGGATAGAGAATAGCCCTTCTTAAAAAGGGTTGAGGGTACTGGAAGCTGGACATGAGACAGCAGTATGACCTTGCAACCAATATATCCTAGGCTGAATCAGATGAAGGATAGCCAAAAGATCAAGGGAGGTGATCCTGCCCCTCTGTTCTGTATAGGTGAAACCTCAGCCAGAGTACTGCATCCAGATGAAGAGTTTTCAGTACAGGAGAGACAGACCTGTATGAACATGCACAGAGGAGAGTCACAGAAATCACAGAATAAAAAGACTGAAGGGATGGAACACCTCCTCTACGAGGACAGGCTGAGAGAGCATGGGCTCTCACAGGCTGAAACAGGAGAAGAGATAATGATCTTTCAGTATTGAAAGATGGCTATAAGAAAGAAGAGGAAAGACTCTTTAGCAGGGTTTATTGTGATAGGTCAAGGGGAAATGTTTTCCTACTAAAAGAGGGGAGATTTAGACTGGATATAATGAATACGTTTTTTATGATAAGAGTAGTAAGGTACTGTAACAGGTTGCCCAAAGATCTAGTAATTGCCCTCTCCCTGGAAACTTTCATGGTCAGTCTGGCCCAGGCCCTGAACAACTTGATCTAGCTATAGATGTCTCTGTTTTTTTGTTTTTTTTTTTGTGGGAGAGTTTAACTGGACTACCCTTAAAAATTCCTTCCAACTGAAATGGTTCTTTGATTCTAAGATTTACTAATAGATCTACTGCCTTCTTTAGAGAACAAATTGTTTTCTTCTCATTCTGAGCAAAGCTATTATTCCCAGTTTAAAAATAGCAACTGAAAAACAAAACAAAAAACAAACAAACAAACAAACAAACAAAAAACACCCAGTCTCTGTGGATTCCATTTTACAAATCAGCGTTGTATGGTTTCACTTCTTCATTTCCAATGAAAAAATCACCTAAATTGATCAACATAGATAATATGTCAACTCACTTCTTAGTTTTTCATTTTTTTCCACATACTTCACAGCTGAGATTTGGATGCAAATCTACAAGTTTGAAAGAATTTGATAATAGTGGGAAAACTGGCATTTTCTGCTCCTTATATATCTGTAAGATAGTTAATTTTTGAGCAATGCTAGGTGATAAATGTTCACAGTTTGTATTGCCATTCTACTTCTGTTTCCATAAAATATATTCCCCCAAGGCCCTTTCAGTACATTTAAGCCATAGTAGAAAAGGGCATAATGAAGAAATTTGTCAACATTGATCAAAGCTGACATTCAGGATACCCTTCAGAGGCCTTCTATGCCATTTTTCCTTACTATGCTTCTTGCAAGGCTCCTCATTTGTTTTCATGATTAGTGATAAACTTTCCTGATGTATGCTTTGTATCCAGCTTTTGATTCCTTAAGTATGGGAATTTCCCATCTGAACCTTGCCAAATTAATTTTTCAGATTAATTTTCATCATAGACAATTGCCTATTCAAGTGCAATATGGATATTCTGCTCTAGAATATTTTAGCAGTGCCCATACACTGCTTCAATTTCAATTTTTCATGCCAATTAATGAATATTCATATAAACATTTTCCCTTCAGAAAACTTTAAGACAGTTACCAGTTAAATAGAAGAAACTAATTTTGAAGTACTACAGCTAGACAACAAAGGTGTAAATTACATACAGTGGATTTTTGACCTAAATAAATGAGGATCTCTATTACTTAAATAGTGGCAAAGAATTTTCAAAGTTGGTTGAATCACACTGTGATTTTATATATTGGATGGAGCAGGCATGCCAAGACAACACATTAAAAGAGCCTACAATTGAAGAGATGATGCAGAATGAAATACACTGACATATATTTATGTTCTCTGAGTACAAGAAGTATAAATCAGTGACTAATACCGTTTTATCAGGAAAATTATATAGATAAGAAAAACGTGTAGTTTTGAGTAACCATAAACAATATACAACTAGCAACATATAGTCAGAAGTCAATCTTAAATGTGATGCAGGTTAATGCAATTAAAATAACTATAGAATATGTGGAGTTTCTTGGTAGATGTTGTTATTGCTAGTCTGTTTGTGATTTGTTTTAGTTAATTTTGGTTTGATTTCCTTTTAATGAGGAGAAATTTAAAAGCAGGCTTTCGTACTGGAGGAGAATCAAAAGGTGTTCAAGATAAGACATCATGAATGCTAAAATTAAATTCCTAACTTTGATAACTTACTACTTCAATTAGCTGAACATTTTAGAATCCACTTAGAATAGAATCATACAATCTTTAGAGTTGGTAGAGACCTTAAAGGCTGTCCCCTGAAATGAACAGGGGAAACTCACCAGGCTAGTTACAGTAATAAATACATTACATTACCTTTAATGTAAATTACGTTATTACATTACTTTTAATTACATTTCCTGGTATTTCCATAACCCCAAGTGTAGGGGGATTGCTCTTCTCAAATAGAACAAGCATGTATGATGAACACAGCATATAAGATATTGAGATATTATAAAACGAAGCAAAACAAACAAGCAAACAAACAAACAAACAAATAAATAAAAATAATGATAGATGTGGAAATAATTCCAAAGCAGTTTAAAAAGAGTTCTGAATTTTCTAAATTTTGAGTCATCTGCTTTGAGTACCAGCCTGACAACAAGATGACTTCATTTTTACGCAAAGTCCCGATCTTTGACATATCCAACTGATTATTATTATTTTTTTTCCTTCAGGCTTGCTTGTTCAGTTCTCTAAAAAATTGCAGAATCACAGAATCACCAAGGTTGGAAAAGACCTAGGCATTCCAGTGCCTGAATAATAAGGCACTAGATATAAATATAAATAAAGCCTAGAGATCATTTGGTAGAACAGCTGGAAAGTTTTTTCTTAGCTATTAATTTAATTGCTATGTAAAATCAGCAATAGGAAATTTCTCAATAAGAGTGAAGTAAATAAAATGATAACATACATGTATTTCTGTCTTTCTGTACGTAAGTGAACTGTGAGGACTTCTGCTTGGATACAGAAATGCTAACATTCACCTACACATCCTTTACATTCAATGCCTGGGAACTGATAGTAGTTTTTACTTCTGAAGATTCTTACTTCTTTTTTAATGCGTAGCATGAAGTCAATTACACATGCTTTCTGAACTGATCTGAAGATTAAAAATGCTAGGCTCATAGTACAAAGATAAGAGACTGGGGGAGAAACAACTCTTCCCAGTACTCTTGAGATTATCTGGGATTTATGCATGCTAATGAAGATGAAACCTGGCTCACTGGAAGCTGATTTGCTGAAGTTCCATTTCTGTACTTAGAGCACGTACATATGCATAGATAGTCTATGGGAATCAGTGTAGGCATATAAGGATGCAATGGATTTTCATTGTAGATGAATGCTTGGTAATAAAATGTCAGTAAGGTAGAAAATACAGCCTTGGGTCACAGTGACATAATTGCAGTGCAAATCAAGGAAAATGCAATAGTCTCTAGTATATTGACAAGCTTGAAAATTGGTCCAGGATTAAGCATTTCAGGATTACTGATTTCCCAGTGAGGAAAAGACTAAGAATTTAGTAATATTTCTTGAATTTCAGAAAGATAAAGCAAAATATTTCTTATTTCTAGAATTACACTATTCTCCTTGTGCATGCTGATGTTGTCCAGACATCTTTCCATAACTGTTCCCAAAACTTATTAAGAAACCTTACAATATATGAATGAAAATCCACTTTGACATATAGATGTAGATCCTGTTTTTTTATTTATTCCTCCTCCTGTGTTATATAATTATAAAATAACTTCTCCATCCAAATATACACATAACTATTTACACTACTCTAAGTATTCAGTAATAACAGTTTTATCCTGGAAGGCAAATAGAGCAACTAAATAAATTAACAGTCTAGCTCTTCTATACTACTTATTGCTGTACATCAGATATGCTACCAGACTGAACAAGTGAAAACACTGGGAACACGTATGTGTTGTCACTTGTGTATAACTGCCAAGGAAAGGCTAATTCTATCTTTTATTCATGTTTATCATTCCACTCTTAAGATCTGGTTAAATGATAATGATTATAAACATAAAACATACAACTCAATTTCTAATTCTCATATAAAAGCCCATTCAACATAACTATTTTTCTCCACAATTAGAAGTATGGATTGTTGGCAGTGTTCCCAGATGAATATAACTTTTTATTACTTCAAACTTTTCCTGTGAAATATTATTTTAACATTTCATCTTATAGCTTGTTATGTTGAGAGGCTGACAAATCACATGAGTCTCAAGAAAGGGAAGCCAGTATTTCTAACATTTTCTAATAGCCCCACAACAGATCTGTATCACAGAAAGACCAATTCTTGCTTATTCTCCTCAAGGAAAAGCATAGATAATTTATACTTTAATGATGTGTCACTGAGAAATTGTGTGATTGCATTTTACTGGAGAGACAGAGATTGTCACGTTTTTAATACTGAGAAGGTTTAAATTGGCACAACATGCCAACTTGACATGAAGTCAGCATCACATTTACCTGATGTATGTTTGCATGTCTTTTGTCCAGTGAAAATAGCCAAACATCAGCGACGGTGATTATTTAGAATTCAGAAAAGAATTTACTGTGTAGAAAGATGGAGAAGATGAACAACATAAATTTATGTTGTATGTATCAAACATTTATGTTTGATTTCCAGCAAGTTGGCTTAAGTCAACATGGAAGATGGCACGTGTTCTACTTAGATTTGATCCTTTTTTTTTTTTTTTTCCTATTAAGTATACTTTTTGGTTTAATTTAAGGGAAAAAAATTGAATAAAATAACTTTTTTATTATGTTTAGAGACATCATATCAGTATTTCAAAAAAAAAGATGGGATGTAAGCTAAGGATTTGCAAAGGAAAAGGCCTACTGAAAAACAGGATGAGGACTGTGTGTAGTTACCACATTTTGGAGTCAGTGGTCAGAAAAAAACAGTGCCCTAAATTTTTAGGTTGCCAACTGTCAAGTGAGAATGCATTTTTAAAGTTTTGAGAAGATAAATGGTTTCAATATGTAACTTATACTCCAGTGTGGAATTTCTCCAAGTAAGTAAGATATTTTTTGTTAGAAAAGTCAGTAAGAACCTCTAGAATGACATGTCATTATTTATGAATCTAGTACCAACTCCCAGTACTCTGACATTAGAAACTATGATGAAGTTCAAAATACTAGAAACTTTCCAAAACACATTTTTAAACCTGCTATATTAGAAGATTAACATTTTTTTAAAAAAGGAATGAGAAAATAGTTCTAATTTTAGCTCCTCAGTACTCAATAGCTCTTCAGCAATCAAGTACTGAAAAATGAGATTTGTCAGGAAAAAAACCGCATAGCTATGTGCTACAGTGGTAGCTGAAGTAGAATTAGAGATATCCAAAATGGGTGAAGTGATGTGAGGGTAACATCTGAATCTCATCACCGGATTCACGTAACCACTGAAAAAGTTTTAGGGATTTCAAGCAAGATCGTTCAGTGATTTTGCAGACATGGGTGTCAGATTTGAATGAATAGTTTGTCCAGTTACACAAGGTGGCTTGTGAGAAGAAAGCAAGATGTTTGACAGAAAACAGCTGTATATTGCCAAATACATACATGGGCATTGCTAGCAGAACTGTAGGCTGGACTTAGTTTGTTGTTACTATATATGAGATGAAAGGTTGGGCGGAGAAAGGCCATAAGAACATAAAATATGTAAGAAAATAACTTACACTGAGTGCAGCAGAAAAGGTAAAGCCAGAGGAGAGAAGTAAAGAGGGAATTAGAAAGACCTAATCCTAGCTATGAAGGCTTGTATGCTTTATGCAGGCTGTAGTCTGAGCAGTGGTAATGAATTTGTTACAGAATGCCATCCAAATGCATACAATCCCTGCAAACTAAGAAGTTAAGTCTGCCAAGTTATTCTCTTGATTACAGGTCATAAAAAATAATAATAATAATAATAATAATAATAATAAAAAAAAGGCTCTCTTAAAAAACAGCTCCATAACAAAGGTGACAAGCAAACTTCTGTTATATGCTAAAATGTTTGTTCCTTCTTTATTCTGTATAGTGAAAATATTTTTATATTGCTACCTAGCAATTAAATAAAAAAGGTAAATGCTTTGAAGGCCAATGATCAGGCTATTGAGTTACCTATATTTCAAAATATGCTTTTTCTACTCCTCTACTTAAGGCTTCTTTGTCAGTTTGTCTCAAACAAGGATGGACTTTCAACTAAAGAAATCTTAACACAAGATTTGTGTTACTTGCAGTAAGACAAGTCTAAAAGACAGAAAACAATCCATGTGCATGTACGCATGTATATAAACAGTGAAATGTATTTTATAAATTATACTCAACAAAAAACAATGACAACAAAGAACTATAACAAAAAATGTGTTCAGAGAGAAGCATTGCAGAGCACTTGCTGGGAGCTTGCAGAGATCCAGATATCCATAACGAAAAGGTAACACAGAGTTCTCCTTTGAATAAATGAATTGTCCTTGCCCACTGGGACTGCAAGGGTCCAGAGTGCCCTATTTTCCACCCTTCAGGAAGCAGCTGGGATATCTGACATTTTCTTGTTTAAATGGCTAAGGTCAGAAAAATTCAGACACTGACTTGGAAACTTACATTTGTCCTAATGCAAATGTTTGCAGTGGAGCCAGTGGAGAGATTCTAGCTGAATATGACTTAGAATTATTGCACTCTATAAAAATGAGTGTGTGTCTTGCTTTTAAAGGTCAAAAAAATCAGAACAGTATTATATCCATGTTTGTCCTCTGTGAATACTGTTTCATGCACTCAAATTGCTCAATTTCCAAAAGGCAGATTAATTTTCTGAATAGAATAGCTATTTATTAGGATGTCTGAACTGTGTCTCTCAATAACATTTCTCTAAAAAATGCATGCTAGATATGTTTTCTTTCAATATATAACACTAGCTTTTATTTAGTTTCAAGATGTAACTGTGTCTAAACTAGTACTACTTTTTGAAAATTGAAAATTATCTCAACTACAGAAATACTCTCGAGCTTCAAGAGTGTCTAAACTTATGTGCTCTAGTACTCTAGTGAGCTGATCATTTACTGTATGGTAAGTCTCAAATGTGGAAAGATTTTAGTAGAGTAAATGTTTACTGAATATCACAGAACATGACAATGTGCTGGAGAAATATTGGTAAAATATTAATTAAATAGTTGGGGCATCCCAATGAAGAGTGACAGTATTTTAATGGAAGCCATCACCTAGCTCAAATAATAAACAGGCTCTCGAGCATGCAATACTGAGATCTAGTGAAAAATCAGGTCTAAGTGAAAGATTAGGACTTCAAACAGAAGTACCCTTGATATCATACTGCACTTCTAAGTTGTCAAAGATACAGATTTTCTAACAATTCATAAACCAGATAGCAGTATGAAAATAAAAAATAGACGAATATTAGTAGTAAAATTTGAAATTAACTGGATATGCTAAAATGATGGTAATAGCCTGTAATTCCCCTCATTGGGTGTTTTAGTGTATATGGATGTCAAGAAATGTAGTTAGACACACAATTTTTTAGATCAATATGTATATTTGTGTGCGTGTGTCTGCCAGTATACAAACACAATGCCCATTTCATTTAAGCCTGTTCACTGCTTGAACATCTAATTGAACTAATGTAATACATTTGCTGTATCCTTAAATATCAGTTATTAGATTCCAATAATGCAGGCACAGTATAGGACATCGTTTGGAATTGTGTTGTTTCACTGAGCTAAAACATGCTTAACTGCAGACCTGTAGTAGCAAAATTTTGCCCATTTAGTTTAGTTTCCCATCAATTTGAATATTTGTCTACAGATAGAAAACAGCAGTTCCCAAGGAAATGTGTAAATTCGCCCTTTAAGATGATCCTCCATTTTCTAGAACTGAGCTGTACCTGTCATCGGTAGGCGAGTTTGTGCAAGCCATCTTCTCATTCTTCTAGCTTTCCGCCTAACAATACAAATATTTACAATAGGCTTTAACAAATGCTCATGCTAGTCTCATCTAGTGTCTGTGTGTCTTGCCTAGTGTCTGTGTATTTCCTTATATTTCTCTTATCTACTCAGTCTCCTGGATTAGAAAGAAACTTCTGAAAACCAGAAATTGAACTTTTATCCCAGAATACAATTATTGTTAAATGTCTACAATGCAAAAATTATATCCATAACACCACTTTCTTAATATTAGATCATTCTGGTAGACAAAATAATATCTAACCAGCTGAATTCTCTCTTGTTGTAAATATATAGAGTTAACAGTATTAAATATATAAACCTGTCTAAATAATATTCTACAATAAATACCTTTATGACAGTTATGCAACATATGTACACGATGCTTTCAGATGTAACAAATGGTCCATGTAAGCTTAATTTCTGCATTTTGGGGAAGGAAAGCAGTACGGGGGCAGCCATAAAGTAAGAGTTTTATTTATCATTATTACACAATAACATGTTGCTTTTACAGCTATCTTTGCTTCATCAGATTCATTTAAAAATGAAGGAAAAAAACTGCCTACATGAGAAACCTATCAAAAAAATGTAACTTCACTGAACTCTTCTTTAAATGAAAGCCTTACATAAAACTGAAATGCTTTAAATTTGCTTTCTGTTATGATCAGTGAAAAAATAGGCAATTAAAATATCACTGAAATGTGCCAAAAGTGGATTGAGATATATTTATTAATTATTATAGCTCTGTTGTGATGTCAAAAGAGTTGGAGTACTCTAACAGCAAGATGTCCTCTGGAGTTTTTTGGCAAACTAAATTAACAACAAAATTAGGAAAAAGGTGCATATTGAAACTAAGCTTTAAAGCTGAATTCAGGATGGCCATAGATATGGCTCCTAACTTTTGTTCATTAGTTCAGTTTTCTCCAATTAAAGTATAATTCTTTAAAATAGAAGATTATAGAGTGACGTACTTAAGGATTAAGTCATTCAATTGTTTCACAAAAGTCAACTTAATTCTTATATATTTTTATATTTTTGAAAATGTTGGTTTAGTTCTCAATTTCAGATGGCACTGTGGGTGGTTACAAGAGATTATGAGCTATACTTCTGTGCCCCCTTCTCAGGATCATTAATACTTGGATCAGCATCAATCAGTTTATGACAATGAGAGAAATCCCTTCATGTCCATTGCTCAGTGTAAAACACATTTTTTCTTGAGTATTGAAAAATAGCATATTGATTTCATAGTTCTCTTAATAGATTTTTGAGCTATTACAGCATTTTAAGATGAACAAATCAGATATATATTTATTTCAGAATCAAATGGTGTTCTCCTATTTTTAGTATACTCTCCTGCAAAGTTTAATTATGCTCAAGATTACTGAAAAGCAGTTGGTAATGTAACAGTAAACATCAGAAAATCAAATAGCTTATGCCGTAGCCTGACATGATCCAAAGGCTTACAGTTCTTTCTTGTCCAGCAAGCGGAAAGGACTTCAACAGCTTGATAACACAATTATTTGATAAATGCTTGCTTAAAATACCCATGTTGAAATCTATATTGCGTTCTTCTCTATACATTTCTACAAATACATAAGAATATATATTTATTTTTAGACTAGACAGAAGAATAAATTGTGGAATCAACTGCATTCTAAAATTATTGCAAATCGATAATACAATGATGATACTGAATTATTCATGAGCTTAAAAAAAAAAAAAAGAAAAAGAAAGAAACCTTTTTTCTCAACAGCCAAAGGGTTCTTAGCAAATATAAATGTCAGTGAACAAAAAAGTTACAAGCTTTTATTTTTTAACGTATGAAAAAAGAAAGAAAATTTTGTGATGCACACCATCAACAATGGCCACATAATAATAATTTGTTAGGTTTTGTTAAACCTTTCAGAACATTATCAGTTGGTTTTGTTTTTTTTTTAAGAGTTATTATTTATTAGCATAGTCAAAGTGGGTATGTGTCTGTTTTGTTTGCTTGTTTATTCTATGGAATTAATTGCTGTTTATCTGTGGTTTCAGAGACATTAAATTAAAGTCTCCAATGCGACAAATTTAATAGCGGGTATATCAGACCCCAAGATTCTGCCTGCTAGCACATTTCTTTCGTGTTACCTCCTTTGCAACAAATATCCATCCTAATATTTGTCACGGTAAGTATATGAGCCTTATGCGCAGCTCATTGGAAAAGTCCTCCCACTGGGTTGCAAGGTTCCAAAAGAATCTCCCTGCTTCTGTGAACTTCTTCTCAGAGGGAGGAGTATGGCTGCAGCTAGGCTCGGTCTTAGTCCAAAAGACTTTGTGGTTCATGTCTAAAGGATTGCGAGTAGACACTTACCAGAGTCAACTTATGCCTGTCAGAGACATCTTACTGAAACAGGCATTTCAGCAAGGCTTGCTGTGTTGTTAATTACAAGCGTGGGGGTGGGACGGAGTGCAGAAGCCAGTGTTTGGTACAACGATGGGACTGCTCTCCCAGCTTTACTGAAGCAACATCTTTACTAAACCCAGTCCGAGCAGTGAGGGCTTCCTGCCACTCCGTGTGCCACGTGGCTGAAAAATAGCCGGTACATGGCTGGCAGGTGACCGGCAAGTGAGCTGCACAGGGACCTCACAGTCTGGTGTTTTTTCACTGAAGGTGGTGGAGTAAAAAGTTACAGAGGTGGCTGCGTAGCAAACACTGGCTTCAATACTCCCTTAATTAACAACACAGCAAGCTTTGTTAAAATACCTCTCAGCACAGATGACTCAGTCTCACCTCGTTAAGGCTCTGGCCCTCTGCCAAGGCCTTGTTGAAAGGAGGTACTCCATTAGATGAGTCTAATTCATTCTCTTGTCCTTATCAGCAGGCATTCACAATGAGATATTGCCACCTCCCTCACTTTGCAGATATCTCTGGATTAAATATAATTATTGGGTAGGCTTGAGATAGTAGCCCTAACACAGCAAGTGCCTCTATCAGGGCAATTCTACATTTCTTACTTGTCATTTCAATAAACTACTTACTTTCAACTGTACAAACATGTTTCAAGGAAACTCTTGGGGCATGGAGACTCTGTTAAGTGGCTACATACAATACAAATCTGTCAAGGTTAACTCCCCTTATCCATGGCCTTCCAGATAGTCTAAAGACATTTGTAGCTGTTGTCCAGAACAACATATACTGTAGGATTAACCTCCAGGCGACCACCAGAATCCCCTAATAGGCTTGCCAGACCCACACAATTAAGCATAAAACAGAGTTCAAATGTAATGATCTTTGACATAGAGCCTTAGCAATGGGATTGCCCTGACACGTACTATATGGCACATCTATTGCCAGCCTACAATCTCTGATACAACCTTAAACTCAAGAATCAATTTAACAGTGAGAAATCAGCTAGCAGGAAATGAATTGATTCCAGTTAGACTGGTGCCTTCTCTCCTATAGTGGGATCTAATTGACTTAGCAGATATCCTGACAAAAGATTGCAAAAGGGCAATGAGCCATCCTGCCCAACAGGTGCTAGCAGTGTCACATTACAGTGTCTGTAATCAGTGTCCCAGGCATGTCATTGTCATTGCAGTAGGACCAAGGAGATTTTTTACAAATTTCCTCATGAATAAGAGTGTTCAAACATCAATAATTACCAAGAAAAGTGCTGAATTACTAAACATGAGACTCAGTTGGCAAAAGATAAAATTAATTGGTATTGATTAGATAATATAAGAATGCTCCAAAGCCTAAAATTAGCCTATGATTCCAAGGTGATTAGAAATTTATCTAGTAGTCAGAAGTACTGATTGATGCTGCCAAGGCTAACATATTGGGAACATATTTGTTGTAGGGCAGTGTAGAAACCCAGTGTGTCAGTCTAGACTTTCTTAGGATGAGGTGATGGAGTAATAGAATGATTTGAAGAGGATGAACTTAAAATTATACATTCATTAGGTATTTCTACATATGTACTCCTACCAGCTCTTACTAATATAAGGCAGTGCATCCTGCCAGCAGCCATTCATTCAGGCATTCAGACAGGGTGATATATATATTATCATTTGTGCACACTCGTTCTATAAGTCCCGTGTCTGACCTATGCTTTGGCCACATAAACAAGTTGCTCAACTCATTTTTGTTCAAGCTGGGTGCAAGATAACAACATGGATTAAATCACACTCTTGCTTAAGCTGCAGTTTTCTGTCTGTTTACATTCACAGCTAGCCTGGTGACTTCCTACATTGTTGAAATGCGAAGCACTCATCCCTCTTTAAGTTACATACATCATGTGATTATATCTCTGCCAAGATGTCTGAACTTTTTTTTTACCAATGGTAGAAAAAGTAAAGACTGAAAATGATTCACTTAATATGGCAGGCAAACAAATGTGTTTCAGTGTACCTTTGCCTTGTTAAAAGTTAATTAACTTATAACTTTTATTACAGGGTAGATAACACACAATAATAGAAAATTTTACAGTTCTTTTAATGGTTTGAAATATCCACTTGGCACATCTTATTAATTACTCTGTCTATTAAAATGAATGTCTTCTTTTTATAGGAAAGTGTTAAAAAAAATGCAGTTTTAAAAATTCTGTAGCATTTCTCTCTAATTTTGAATATGCGAACATAAAGAAAAAAAATTTACAAAGTATTTTTTTATGTTATTCTTTCAGTGTGTGTAGAGCTATGTGATGTATATGTATATATAGCTAATTTTTTTTTTTCCTGTTTTCCTTTTCTGTCTTATTTTTTGATCTCAATCCACAAATTCTATTTTTCTCTCTCTCATCCTACTGGTTGTTGTGAGTGAATGAATGGCTGGTTGATGTTTAGTTGCTTGCCAGGTTAAACATTTGCCTAAACATAATTTTAAGGAGAACTAGGCTATACATTCTATCTCCAACAATAAGGAATTTAAAGCTTTGGACAAAGGATACATCTAGGAAAAGTCAGAATTAATCGGTACCACAGTCCAAAACACCTGGTCATGTTTGATTTTCCTACTTTGAAAAACTTTCTGTAGGTGAACTCAGGTAACCAGTGAAGAATAAATAGTTCTCAAATCACATTTTCACTTTGTTTAAAATTATGGTGCTATATTTCCTCAGAGCAAACTCTAACAATCTTTATTATTGAACTTGTAGGTCAGGGCATAGCATGGTTGCAGTACACACTGGGTCAAGGACAGTGTACTAACATGGCACATCAAAAAATTTTCCTTTTAACACCAGGTATAAAGCCTAAGAAAGAAGTGTTTTTAAGTTTAATTCAAAGACTATATCTATGAACAAATAAGCTATTTTGTAACAAAAGAATATTGCGTGAGCCAGCTTAGCCCTTCACAATTTAAAAAGCTCCATGTACAAAATGTAGTAGACAACAGCAAAAGAAGCCATAGAAACTTCAACAAGTGAAACTTCTGCTATGAGGATAAGAATATCAGCACAACAAAGTGTGCTAGAAAAAGCATGGATGTAGCTGCTGGAAACCTTCTGAAATACTCCCACTAGTAGCATTTCTGCCACTGATGCTCTTTTTGTGTGTGTTCTCAAATGGTTATCTACCTACCGGTTCATAATATTACTGTGTTACCAAAGTAACCAACTATGTGGCAACTGTCATATTTACAGCATAAAGTCCTAAGAGAAAACCAGCACTGAAAGTTTATGTAGACTTTTCCTATACAATTTTATGTATTTATTGTACAATCTTTTCTCCTTGTGTTAGTCCCCTTCCATCCCAACTTCTTAACAGATCAGTAAACTGGCTCCAGCAATTCATGACGTGCTTTTCAGGAGTACCTTTTTGGAACACGTTGAACCTAACCAAATAAGTTGTCTACTCCTTATGGCAAAACATTCTTTTTTTTTTTTTTTTTTTTTACTTTTCAAGCACATCTTCCTGTATACTCAGAATAGATCACCTTCTAGAACAGGTTTATATAAAGAAAACTAAAATAAAGAGTTGCAGAGAGTTGTTTTAGTAGTTTAGTTCTCCTTAAATCCTTTCCAGTACTGTTTACCAGTATTCTATAAAAAATATTTGGTAAAGAAAAATATTGCCATATATGGCTTAAGCAGTGGCAACCCCAAAATAGAACTTAAATGATTTGTGTTGTAATCTATTAGCTTCTGCCCCTCCTTTGAAATGGTCTACTGCTTTGACTGAAAAGATGATTTTTTGGATTTATGATATTCTTTATCAGACTAATGAAAAATATTGTAGTAGAGGACAAGCAGTATTTGATAGAAACACTATTCTAACACGAATACATTCATCTGAGGCTGAAATCATTGATTAAATGGATGCTAGAAAACTTGTTTCAAACCTGGGAATCTTACAGCTATTAGTGTGAAAAGGATTCCTTTTGAAAATCAGAACACATCTGTACTTTTCTTGTTTAACTGCTTGGTTTGGATCTTTAAATCCTGGTAGCAGATTGGAGCTTATTTAGAGAACACCACAAGCAAAAAAAAAAAATAGGATTGTGGGTTGTTTTGTTTTGTTTTAGTTCCCCAATGCACTACTAATTTGTGCAGCTCAAAAACAATTTATGTGTCAAATTAAGGCATGGTAAATGGTGTTGACTTGAGGACTACACTGACCAAAAGCAGTAACATGGACTTAGCCATGGTTGTTTATTTTGTGTTGTTCTTCTTGTTTTTTGTAGCTAAACTTTGTTATAGAGAGAAAAAATACATGGCATTTATGTAAGACAATAGGAGATTAGACCTAGCCAGCACAGTTTTATGAAAAGCAGATACTGCACAACCAACCTCAACTCCTATGAATAGGTGACTTACTTAATGGATAAGGGAAAGGCTGTGTATCTAGTCTACATAGACATTTGCAAAGCTTTTGTCTGTGTTTCCTCACACTGTTTACTGAAGAAGGTGGCAGCCTATGGCTGCCACATCTTACCAACCTCCATCAAGACACTGAGCCATTGACAACCACTGTCTGGACTCAGTCCTGCAGGCAGCTCTTCATACATCCTGTCCACTCCACTTTAAGGATGGAGCAAGTCTGAGACTAACTCATGAGACTGAATGTGTACAAGTCCATGGGGCTGAATGACATATGTCCCAGTCTCCTAAGGAAGCTGGCTGATGTGATTGCTGAGCCTTTGTCCATCGAATTTGAAAAGTCAGGGCTGTCAGGCAAAGTCCATGAAGGCTGGAAAAAGGGAAACATCACTTCCATTTATGAGAATGGGAGGAAGAAAGTTTCAGGGAGATCCAGGCAAGGGAACCCTCACTGCTGTGCCTGGGAAGATCATGAAACAGAATCTCCTGGAGGACACGTTAAGGCACATGAGGAATGAGTGGGTGATCTGAGGCAGCCAGCATGGCTTCACCAAGGGAAGGTGGCCTTTTATGATGGAGTGGTGGCACTGGTTGATGAAGGGAAGGAAGGCAACTGTTGTCATTTACCTGGACTTGGTCATGGCCCCTCACCACATGCTTATCTCTAAATTTGAGGGATAAGGATTTGAAGAGTGGACTATTGAGTTGATAAGGAATTGTTTAGAAGGTTGCCACCAGAATGTTGTGGTCAATGGCTCTATGTCCAGGTGGAAGTTAGTAATGAGCAGTTTATGAGTCTGTCCAGGATCTGGTACTCTTAATCAGTGACATATATGATGGGATTGAGCACACCCTCAATGTGGCAGAAGGAAGGGATACCATCCAGAGGGACCTTGATAAATTTAAAAGGTGGCCCCTTGTAAACCTATTCAGGTTCAAGAAAGTAAAGGGCAACATTTTGCACTTGGGTTGAGGTAATTCCTGTTATGTATGCAAACTTGGAGAAGTAATACTTGAGACTGGCCCTGCTGAGAAGGATTTAGGGATCCTGTCAGAGGAAAAACTTAACATGAGCCAGCAGTGTTCATTTGCAGTCTGTAAGGCCAATGGTATTGTGGGTTTCATCAGAAGAGAGGTGACCAGCAGGGTGAGAGAGGTGATTGTTCCCCTCTACTCTGCCCACATGATGCCCTAACTGGAATTCTATGTCTAAGTCTGGCACCTCTAACATGTGAAAGATGGGGAGCTTTTGGGGAGTGTCTAGAGGAGAGCCATGAAGATGATCCAAGGATTGAGCATCTCTCCTATGAAGACAAACAGAAGGAACAGAGCTTTTTCAGCCTGGAAAAGAAAAGGCTGCAGGGAGACCTCATTGAGGCTTTCCAGTCTTTAAAGGGAATTCATAAAAATGAGGGAAATCAACTTTTTACACAGGTAGGTAGTGATAGGACAAGGGGGAATAATTTTAAACTAAAGGAAGGGAGATTTAGATTGGATGTCAGGGGCAAGTTTTTTACTGAGAGAGGAGTGAGATGCTGGAACAGGTTGCTCAGACAGGTGGTGGATGGCCTATCCCTGGAGGTGTTCATAGTTAGTTTGGATGGGGCCCTGAGCAATCTGATATAGTATTTGACTTAGTGTCTGGCAAACCTGCCTGCAGTAGGGGCTTGGAAATAGATGATCTTTGAGGTCCTTTCCAGTGCAAGCTGTTCAATGATTCTATGTTTCTATGATTCTCCCTTTTACTAGAAATGTGATGAAGCTCTTATTGGCTCCTTCAACATGAAGTTTGCATTCCATGTTCATGCCTAACTCTAATTTTTTTAAATCTCACTACTGGCTAACTTGTTCATCAGACTCCCACTTGTAGGATCTTGGTAAGGCCTTCTGTTCTTAGTGCAGCTTTTTGCCTTTTTCTGAGCTCTCTAGCACAGCTAAAATTCTTTAGGGAGTTGGTCTTTCTCTGTCTTGCTTCATTTGGCATACATAAATATATTCAATTTTTTCATTAGTAAAAACAGCAAAAAGTGCTTGTCCACTTCCTCCTCTTTTACTCCTATGTCAAGTAAATCTCCATTTTATTTTGTAGTGTCTATATATTTGTTTGAAACTTTTTACTCCTTCTAGAGCATCATAGAAGACAAAAGAGGAAGAGTCTAAAGAGTAATCTTGTCTTCACTCCAGTAACTATATTCTGTACACCAGAATACATATGTATACATAGCTTAGAAATATCCCAAACTCTTTCATTTGCTATCTAGGCAAACTTACAATGAAGCTGTATTGGATGACATTTAATTTTAAAATGGTTCTCACAGAACTCAGATATTCCCTTTCTGGCAGCTGAGATAATCTGACTTTTTAATGAGGGTGAGAAGCTTATGAATATGAATTAAGACACGTTTTTGTATTTAAAGATTGACTGTCAGAAGGTCAAGAGATCTGGTGTGATTTAGATCATCTATTCTTTTTCAATAACAACTGAAGAGACCTATTGGAGATCATCCTGAAGCCTGCAATAATAAAGCAAGAAAATTCCAGTTTTTACTCTAAAAAAGATTAGAACAATATGAAATAATAGAAACAGTAGCATTTTGTTGGGCCTGGAGAATCACAGAAACAGTAATAGTTATTAGTGCCTTTTATGAGTTCCTTTTATACAACTTTTCTGATAGAAGTTCAGAAGGGATTTTTATGTGTAAGTGTATGTGTATATGCATGCATATACATACGCATATGTGCAGAAAATATAGATGTACAGACCTTACACAGAAACCTTACAATTTAAAATAACTGAGAGGAAAATAGAGAAGGAGCTTTTATAATGACCAGTAGCTTTTCTGACTTGATATTTTTTCCGTTTCTGTTACTCAGAATGACTCCCGGATCTTGATTAAGGTCTCTCGACAACACAGGCAAAATTAAATTTTGTAGCTCCATGGGTGTGAAGCTGAGAAGGTCTGGAGCAGGAACACAAAGCCACAGGGGAGCTGCAGGGAGCTCGGCTGCTTGCTTTTGCTCCTGCTGCCTGGCAGATGGGAAGCTGTGAGCAGCAACTGCTTCCATACCAGCAGCCGCTGTCTGCCCACTTTCCAGAATGCTAGCATAGATTAATCACATATCAGGGTCAGGGACATTGTTTGCATGCCCATTTTGCCTCTGTCTACAGACAGATTTTTCTATGCATTTTTGTTACATATATGTTTTCTGCACAACATTGCAACCTTAATGTGAGTGATCTTTAAAAAAAACCTGTTTATAGAACATATCATGAAATATAATATCAGTTTTGTTCCTTTGCATTTTTAAAACATGTTGATGCTAACACAAGTGGCTTTTTATTAATTCTTTCAGTTTGCATTATCTTTGTATTCTTTGAAAATAAATGAGGAATAAATGAAAAAAAATACCTATTTTCTGAGAATGTCTTGGATAAATGAACTCTTTCTATTTTGTTTCAGCAGACTGCTGAATTAAAATATATTCATTGCCCAACAACACCCCCCCCCCCCCCCCCCCCCCCCCCCCCCCACAAAAAAAAAAAAAAAAAAAGAAAGAAAGAAATCATATCATGCAAATTTACAAGTACTGGACATAGAGAATCACAGAATCATATGTCTAGGGATGAAGCATCTACCACCTATCTAGGCAACCTCTTTGAGTGTTTCACTGTCCTTATTGTAAAAAGCTTCTGTCTTATATCCAATCTAAATTTTCCCTCTTTTAGTTTGAAACCATTTCCCTTTGTCCTGTTACAACAGACCCTGCTGAAGAGTCTGTCCCCTTCTTTCTTACAACTCCCCTTTAGACACTGGAAGGCTGCTACCATGTCTTCTTCCCATAGGCTTCTTTTCTCCAGGCTGAGAAGTTTTATCTCTCTGGACATTTTTGTGCCCAAAGAAGATATTCTTGAGGAAGTTCTGATTAGAAATTGAGTTCATTTTCACAAGGTGAAAGATCCTTCTTAATCATAGTGTATATTTGAATCCCTGGTCACACATCAAGCAGCCAATGTCCATTACATTTTAGAATGCTATTTTCAGTGCATGTAGTACTGGTGATACTAAAGATTGCTATAGACTTTTCAAATATGTACACACATTTTCACAATACTTAGAGTTGCTCTAAGAGTCTGAGCTATTGCTGTTCAGTTTACCAGATTGTATTTAACTGATTGTATTTAACATTATTTAACTGTTTGAATGTACTTTCAATGTGGATTTTGTGATGAAAACTCTTCATTTAATCTGTTTTTCATTAATAAGATTTTAAGAACCAGGTGGTTTCCTTGTTCTGAGTGCCAGTTTTTTCTGCAGTCACGCTCCCAGTTGAATCTGTTATTAGAAAACAATTTTATATGAATAGATTGCTTTTGATAGTTACAGGAAAGAAAAGCACCTGTTGTTTTTGAAGACTTCTTCAAAATTCTGGTGAACTGTTCCTTAATCCATCACTAACAACATAGTATTAAAATTCTTATTGTGCACTTAAATTCTTAAATAAGTATATTCGATGAAAATCATGTATATATACACACATGCAGATATAAATGTAAAACACATATATGATTTACCTCATGGACTCATTTTAATTTTCCTACAAACTATGAATAGAGAAGATAAAGAAAACCTCCCCTTGGAATTTGTCCTTAAGACTGATTCACTTAAATCTTTAAAGCCATACACCACATTCAAAGGATTCTGGATGTGTTCAATCAAGAACATGTTTCTTCTATACTTTAATCAGCTATAAAAGCTATTGGTAGAATTTAAAATCTGTACTGGTTTTCAGAGTGGCTCTCCATGATAATAAAATGGGCAGTCACCACAGACTGTTGATGGTTTGAAAGGAGTCACTTTCATCCAGTAATACTGGGCTTTTCCCAATTTGCTTCTGAATGTCTAGCTTCAGCAGAAATTAGATAATGAAGAAAGCAGGACAGTGAGTAAGCACACATATTACTGTATTGTAGGAAAAAAAAAAAAAGTTTATGAGTTAAGCAGCACATAATCTGGAGAAAAATAATTCAAAATCTATTGTCTATCACAGAAGTCTACTGGAGAATGTTAAGTCTTCATTTTTTTAAATTTTATTTTTTACTTTTTTTTCTTTTTTAGATTCACATGACCCTCAATTCAGGTGAATTAAGGTGTTATTTTATTGTTTGTTTGTCTGCATGTGTGTTTCTTTTAACCAAGCAGATTTATCCTGTATATCTATTTGTTTACTAGGGATTAATGATATTAGAATTATTTGACTGAGAGAGATTTTCATTTACTCAGTCATTCATTTTAGTCTGTCATTTCTTCCATGTTCTGTGACCTCATTACAAACCATAACTAACCGTGACGTCTTTATGCTGTGGCCAGAAGAGTGGAACAGATCCCTCTGAAACTAATTTTGATTCTATTCTTTATTTCCTCTGTTCAGCACAGACAAAGTAAAAGTGTGATAATCATTATTTGGAGAAATACAGATAAATTCCAGCTAATAAAACTTTGCCAATAATTTCCCAGGAGGAAAGAGCTGCATTATCTTTGGCATTTTTAAGTTTATCTCACTGGCCATATATAGACTTGCTTTTAGGGCATATGGATAAATTTTGATACAGTACTCCCACATTAAAGTTTTGAAAGCAAGAGCTACTAGTACTATGATTTAAAATTTGATGTTGAAAATAATATTAACATATAGTTAAATGCAAACAACATTTGTAGATAATGTAAGTCAGAAAAATAAAAGAATCAATCACTGGAAGTTCAGCAAGCTGAACAAACATCTTGAAATTAAAATTGTTACTGTTGAACTGAAAAAAAAAAATTAGCAATTTCATAAGATCAAAGGGGAAGAATTACATTCTCAACAATATAAATAATTGCTTACAATGTATTTTCTTCATCACAGGATATTTTAGTAAAAGAATATCACCTGTACAGATCGTTTTATATCTGCAGCTATTACATTTATTTTGCTACTACATTACATAAGAAATGAGTGGCTTACTCTTAGTAACGTAATCATATATGAACTTTCTGTTCCAGTTTGGGGTTGGGAGGGAAAGAGGGGAAAAGAATGAAAGAAAATAATGACTTTGTTTTCTTGTTTTGCTATCAAAAAGTCAATATTTCTGAAATTAATCTAATGTGCAGTACAACCTGGAAGTAACCTGCACGTAACAATATACTCATGAAGAGTAAATCAGTGTGTTAACAGAATTTTTACCTAAATAGCTTTCAGATGTTTAGTATCTGACTTGATATTTCCAGTAAGTATAAACTTGTTTGACAAAAATTTATTTTATCATTGTTAAAGTACAGTGTGGTACGAGAGAGGTTCTTAACAACATTTATAAATATCTAAAGGGTGGTGTAAAGGAACTGCAGAACTATGAGAAAATACATGTCCTGGTTTATATATTAAAGAAAGTAATTTTTCACAGATTTTAAAAAGGGTGATTGTTATATGTTAATTTGTCTCTGTGTCAAGTTGCTAAGTAGCTCAGGCAGGTGGAGCAACAAGGTGATCTTCCTGTTCATAGTAGCCTCATGGATCTAAGGCTTGCTATTCCTGAATCATGGATTTATTTCCCAATTCGGAAACTAAGGCAATGAAGCTCAGGTAACTCTTTATCATAACATGAACTTCAATTACAATGTTGATGAATAAATTTGCAGCTCTTAAAATATATTCCTACTTTCCTTTCTACTTCTAAAAAATAGAATCATAAACTTCAAAACTACATCAAAAATAAAATCATTTACATGCTGTGAAATATAAGTATAAATTTAGTTAGCCAGGATAATTTTACTTATGCAATGCAGTCATGAATCTGTTTACAGAAAGACAAGGTAAAAACAAGAGTCTCTAAGCAGAGTTTTATAAAAATTTGTGAGCAATCGGTGTGCCTGTAGTCTGCCATAAACTAGATGCAAGTAAGAAAAACATCACAAAATGACATTTTCTTTAATTTGAAAATGATGTAATTTCTTCTGCTTCATTCTTCTTTTTTTTCTGCTTTGTGCAAAATTGTTTTCTTGTTTTCTTAAAGAGAAGATGAAATTGCATTTTCTACAAGAACAACAAAAAAATATTTAATTATTTAAAAAAAAAAAAAGGTAGAATTTTCTCTCTACTGTCTAAGACTGGAAATATATTTCTTCTTTTAGAAGTGTCTCTGAGAACAAAGAGAAGGAAAAACATGGAAATACACACTAAAACTTTTAATTAAGTTTTGAATGGTATTGGAGCTTTCTTACCTTTCTCTATAGACTTAATAGAAGACTTATTTTATGACAGAATGATATAGTAAAATGAAACTATTACTAACTTGATACTGAAACTTAAGTAAAATTTATAATTTTATTCCAAACAGAAGTAAAATTATCAATAACAATTTTAATGTAATGGACAAGAGTTTTTCTATATTTACTGCTTTCACTTATATGAAGATTAAATGTTGACACACAGGAATGTAATTTTCATATAAAGACAATTTATCTAGATAAGAGTGCACAATCTGAAAGAAGGTGACACATTCTTCAATATTATAAAGCCAATGGTTTCATTTCTATAAGGAAAAAAAAGAAAAAAAAAAAAAAAAGAGGGACTGTTTGCAGCTCCCAAAGATCTACAGTTCTGAATGATCAGCAGGCCTCATGCTAAAACTTTGTCCCCAAGTAACTCTTTAACTGCATAAGTAAAATGTCTGCCAAATAAGAATTGGACTAACAAGCAGCTCTCTTTATAGCTTCCCATTGCTGGAACGTCTCTTATCACAAATACCAAATATGAACTGGTAGTAGTGGAATTTTTTTTTTATTTTTCATTTTTAAAGATAAAAATCTCAGCACAGTTTTGATAGAGTGACATGTGTACTGACAAACTGAAGAAATATAGAACATGCAGTAACCAAAAACAATCAACACCAAAGTTAACAACACTTTTTGAAAACATTTTCCTGTTTAATTCTTCAAAGTAATAAACACACAATGACCTGAAGATAAGAATCAAAGAGATTACCAGTGAGAAGGAATTGCAGATCTTCAGTAGTGCAAGTGCCATTTCCAGAATGCTATTCTCAGAGGAGAAGAGGTGAAGAACATAGTGTTATAGTGTTTAGAATTTAATTTATGATTGATTTTAATAACTTCAGCTCTGTTCAGAAATAACGGTGTACTCAGTTTAAACAACTGTTTAAACACTGTGTCCAGTGTTCTTTGTACCGAGTGTTAAGTGTTTTTAGATTTTTTTTCTTTTTGTTTATTTATTTATTTATTTATTTTGTAGGTATAACACTACTAGATGAAGGGCTACTTTAGTTCTTGTGGTTTATTCAATTACTTTTATACTCTTTATTTTGATGTCACTTAAAAATTGAGAGCAACATGTGAAAATACTGGCAACATTTAACAATGCTAAAACAGTTAAACTGCCTCCAACTGACTCCTTTGAAATACAGAGCGTCTTTGATGTTTGTATCTTGTGGTTTCCTACCACTGAATGATCCAATATTGCAGTTACTTGCATTACAGTGTTTTAGTGCATTGAGTTATGAGGGCTGCTCTGAAAGTTGTGTTTCCTATTTCATGATATAGGCCCAACACAGTTCAGATATTGGTGGTTTGGCAGTAGCTGTTGAATCTTCCCACCGATATCGCATTACATTTTGATGTCATGCAACAAATGGCTACAGAGAGACAATCTAACTGAATGGAGTCTGACATGGAAGTGCACATGAAGCAAAGTTGTGTCATTGAACACCTCCATGAAGAAAAAATTGTACACACTGACATTCCCTGATGCTTGCTGATTGTTTATAGAGACTGAACAGTGAATGTAAGCACAGTGAAGTGGTGTGTGGTGTGATTCAGCAGTGGTGATGGTGGATCACCTCAATTATTATGAGCATAGCACGCAGGCTTTTGTTCGTTGATGACGAAAATGATAGCTAATGGTAGTGACTATTCTGAAAAATATTGTTCTGTAGCTGAGGATTGGATCTATCAAATAGTATTATTGTGTTTTTGTATCTGCTGTAATTTCCATGCAAAATAAATAGGAGGCATTACTTTTTGAATGACCTACGTATATTCAGCCCAAGACAACTTCTATGCACTAAGTGCAGCCCAGGCAAGCCAAAAGATTGGACACCCATGCCCAAGATGATCAAGATGTATCAATAGAACAAGCAAACAAATAAACAAAGAAAACAAACACTATAACAAAAAAAAAAAAAAAAAAAAAGAGCACAGGAGAATATTGCTTCTTTTTGAAAATACATTTCTAAAGAAAGTACAGATCTCTTATTTTTCTTTGTCATCAGCGTCAATTTCTTTTCAGTAAAGTAGTTAAATTCAATTTAAATTTAATAATGTTACTAACTGCAAAAATGAATTGTAGTAGCTTGCTAGAAACAATAATTTGCCAGAAGTTCCAGATCTCAGAAGTGAAATAAATAGATTTTTAGCCCTTGTTTTCTTAAAATTGACTTGGTGCTAGAGTATAACATGTCAAGAATTATGATCAACAAGTATTAGAATCATAAGATAGCTTGGGTTTAGATGTAGTTAATCCAAATGTCTCTTCTCAGTGACTAAAATCTAAATAAAAGTCTTCAGAATCTGACCTGACCAGTGTAATTGGAAGGAATTCTTGTAGGGCTAGATTACAAAACTACCTAGCAATTATTTTCTTATGACAAAGCAACAGTGACAATGGTATCTCAACTAATTCAAGGTCTTCCATGAGGGTGTTACTGAGAATAATAAAAATGCTTTTCTGTACATAATTTCTAATAAATTCCTATGGGAGTGTTCATGTTCTGATGAGTTTAGTGTGTTTTTTTCTTTTCTTTTCTTTTTTTTTCTCCATTACAATCCATTTATTAAACCAGGCTTCTTGAAAATTCTGCAGTTATTTTCCTTCCACAATGTAAAAAATTATTATGGAATTAGTTAAGTATGTCTATCAAATACACACTGCAATAGTAATATAAGACACCAGCCCCATTTTGTACTGTGTTATTAAAACAACATTCCAAAAGTTAGCACTTAATATAACAATTTACACCACCATTTATGTTTGGAAAAGAAAAAAAAAACAAAATTTTTATTTGAAATGATTTGTTATAAAAGATAAATAAATTAAAAAGAAGAAGGAATAATGATGTGAGGTTGTGGTTGTGGTGAGCTAGGGGTCGGCCTTTTCTCTCGTGTAGACAGTGATAGAACTAGAGGCAATGGTTTCAAACTGCACCAGGGGAGATTCAGGCTGGACATTAGGAAATATTACTTCTCGGAAAGGGTGGTCAGGCACTGGAATGCACTGCCCAAGGAGGTGGTGGAGTCACTGAACATGGAGGTGTTCAAGAGACGTTTGGATGTTGTGTTGAGGGATATGATTTAGCTGGGGAGTATTGGTGATGGTTGGACTGGATGATCTTTTAGGTCTTTTCCAACCTTGATAATTCTGTGATTCTGTGATTCTGTGAAAACTGCTAAGGATTAAAATTTCTAACATTGTACATTCATCTTCGAGGAGAATATGTGATGCATCAAAATTTATGTAAAAATGATGAGTTTTCCTGAGGGATTTCCAGGGCAAAAAGTGGAGACATAGAAAGGATATTTCTCAGCGTGCTTTACTTGGAGTATTGCATTCACAGCTCTGGAGTTCTGGTGCAAGAAAGATGTGAACTTAATAGAGCTGATACAGTGGAGGGTTGCAAAAATTATCAGACGTCTGTAGCATCTTATATGAATAAAAAGTTGAGAGATGTTCACCATGGAGAGGAGAAGGTTCTGGTGTGATCTTATGCAGCGTCTTGTATTCCCACAATCTTACAGCAGCCTTACAGTACTTAACGGTAGCCTACTAGAAAGATGGACAATCTATAGGGACAAGTCCTGAGTGAGTTTATATTAGAAATAATAAAAAAAGTTCTTCATAGTGATGATGGTGAAACAAGAGAAGCTATGATGTTCCTTTAATGGAAGTCTTCAAATTCAGACTGGGGGGATTTTTGAGTAATCTCATCTAATGAAAGAAATCTGTACACAAGACAGGGAAGCTGGATTAGATGAACTTTCTAGGTCCTTTCTAACACAAACTGATCTATGATTCAATGAAATGTTATGTTGATTTTTAAAGAGTTCCAGAGAAATATGGCAAAATAAAGTACTCTTAATTCTGATATCCATAGCCAAAGAAGTAAGTAGGAACTGTAATAACAAATAGAATTCTTGACCGTCAGAATGCATGTGATATATGTTGAAGTTCTTATAAATTCTGCTTTAGAAATATTTGGGTTATTCAGAGTGCAAATAAATTTAATTTATATTCCAAAAAGTCTTTTAGAATTCTACTACGCAGGGATTTAAAAAACATGAAAAGTATCAGTGTCATAAGAGGAAGGGCCATTTTATGTATTTATTTTTAAAAATAGACATAGAAAAGAAAATGATTACTTTTTACAAAGAAAAAAAATACTAGTGAAAATATTCATTGAATGATTCATCATTTCCATGGCAAATATTCTATGGAATTCCTTGGCAAATGTTATAATGGATGTTAAGATTTTATACAGGGCCCAAATATGACAAATTTCTTAAAGAAAATCCATCAGGAATTATTACAAAAAAACGTATTAGACTCAGAAACTTTCTGAGCTGAGTGTATATATGTGTTGAAAGGATATTAAATTATTTTGTCTGCTTGTCCTGTTCATATTCATTTAAGATTTTGGCCACTGTTGGAGACAGATGGAAGGAGTAAATAGGCCTTTGGTGTAACCTCAACTAGATGATCTTTCTGAAAAGCTGATTTACATCAAACCATCCCTGGAGGTGTTCAAGGCCAGGTTGGATGTGGCCTTGGGCAACCTGATCTAATACTTGACTTAGTGGTTGGCAAGTCTGCATGTAGCAGGAGAGTTGGAACTAGATTGAGGTCCCTTCTAACTCCCTTTGAGGTCCCTTCCAATTCAAGCCGTTCTGTGATTCTATGATTCTGTGATTTACTCAACTAGATGATTCACTCAAATAAGAAAAAAAGAACCAGAAAATCTGTCCCTACAGAACTTCTGCTGAGTTCATGAACATATGTGTCCTCTTCTTTGAAAGATCTTATAGGCTTCCTGCAGTCTTACTCGCATAGAAAGAAATATATTAAAAAAAAACCAAAACAACACATAAAGAAAACCAGAATATTTTGTTATTGTTATTCTTTGCTTTTGCCTCTTTTAGATTCTGCTATAATTCTCAATGAAGCAACAAGGAATCTCCCCATTGATTTCAGTGAAATGCTCTGGTGAGATCTCATTGCAGCATTTCAGAATTGAAAGGGAGATTATAAAAATGATGAGGAGTGACTTTTTACGTGGTCTGATAGGGATAGGACAAGGAATAATGATTTTAATTTAGGTTAGATATTCAGATTTTTTTTTTAATTCAGTGTGTGAAGAGATACTGGAACATTATGCCCAGAGAAATGCTACAGTATGCTACTCTGTTCTCTAGAAGTGCTCATAGACAGATTGGATGGGGCCCTATGCAATATGATGCTGGGTGGCAAACCTGCCCACAGTAGATAGATTAGAAATATGTGATCTTTAGGTCCCTTGTACTCAAACTATTCTATGATTCTATGATTCTATGATTCTATGATTCTATGATTCTGTGATTCTGTGATTCTCTGACATTGTGTAAGTCCATTGATCTTGACAACATTCACATAATAGATAAAAACTGTGTACAGAATATAACAATAAAGAGATGAATTTGCTTGCAAAAGAAATTAACAGCCTATTGTCATAGTTGTATGATTTTTGGTTATCGGTATTCCACATCATAACATCATGTAGTGCACTGGGAGTTTAACTGTTAATGCTCAAGTTCCAGGTACCTGTCCGGAAGAGAAGAAGAACGACATTCCCCAAGGGTCTTTGCAGTCAGAGAGGAGATATAACTCCTGTCAAAGTCACCGGATGCTCTCTTCTTCGTTTGTCGTTTTTCGTCTGTGCTACTTTGTCTGTGCTTCTTTGCCTGCTCTTCTCCATTGGCTCTTTTTCGTCAGCTCTCCTCCTGTCTCCCTGCTGTTCAACTGGACTGCACATCTCACCTCAGTGTTGTGGTGAGACCTTTCAGACATTCTCTCTCTCATTATAGTTTGATTTATAAGCTTCAATTTTAATTATATTGTATTATCTTGCATTCTGATAATATATTTAGTAAATTAGTTTGTTTCTCCTCAGATTGTTGCCGCTGTTTTCAATTATTTTGGGGTTTCCTGTTTCCCTTTTCTGGAGGCACTGATCCACAGAAGTCACGGAACCGGGCTGAACTAGCCTGTAAACCGCTGACACCTATACAATAAATGAGTTACAGAATATATGAGAAATGCAGAAATTACAGCTAATATACCTTGTCATATAATTATTTGGTCACTGGGGGTAGAAGAATATTTTAAGCACCTATAATGGATGTCACTATTATGTTGGATTTATCTGCATACAAAAGTAAATATGCTTTTCAATTCTGAAATTTTTTAAAGATATTTAGTGAGATCTTAAGACATGGGGTTAAAGAATAAATGAAGGATTAGAAGTGGTTTTCCTAAGAAATACAAATTCATTTTCCTGAATCCATTTGTCTTTCTTCTGCTACAGCCTTAAGCCTTGAATTGAGCTTCTTAAGATGTTTTTTAGCTTAATACTTATCCTACAATATTGGAACCTCTGTTCCCTTATGTTATCCAGTATAAGAACTAATCATAGAAAAAAAAATTAATCTGCAGAAAGATGAGAGATGTTGCTATTTATATGACAGGCTTGTTATATAGTTGAGTATTTTTCATTAAAAGAAAAAAATATCAGGAACTAATGTTTTCTATTGTGCATGGATTGAGCTGACAGTACTGCTGGTATAGTCAACAAGATAGCAATAGATCTTCTACACAGAAGTGCCTTTTCTTCATGTCTTTTGTATACTTGATGTCACCATCAATATTTGTCACTGTCACCATGACACACACCAGATCTATCCAAAATAATAATAAAAATATCTTGTCCAAGTTTTAAAATAATGTTCCAGTTTGAACAAAGTTTTCCAACAGAATTAAAAAAAAACAAGAAGAAACAAACAAAATAAGAAAGAAATACTAATACGTTACTGGAACACATTATCTTTTATGATTGTCTGATATTAAAGAAAAGTATTTGTGGCTGAAATAGCTATACATATTTACTTTAATAAAATCACTTGACATGGATTGACTACACCGAGATTTCAAAGAGAAAATCCTCTCATTTGGGAAGCACTATTCATCCTGACCTTGTTCAATTTTATGGATGTTTATCATCATATCTCTTAAGTACCCTTGTGCAAAAACATTCACAGATAGTGTTAAAAAGAATATTTATATTGTAAATGCTAAAAATATTTTTTCATTTATTTATAAATTATATTACTAATATGATGTTATTTGATTAGTTGTGGTTAAGCAATATTACCTAACTAAAAATATTGTGAAATTCAAAACTGAAAATGCTGTTAGGTATTGTTAGGTATTAAAATATTCAAACATTAAATAAACACATGTTTAATAACATAAAATACTTTCCAGTCTCACAGACATGTCTCTGTCTTCTCACTTGTTGTTGTCTTGAAACATGATAGCTATGTTGTAAGTGAATATAATGAAGAAAAAGCAGAGGAAGAAATTAGTCTCAATGTCTCATTAATTCAGAGATTGAAACAAAGAGAAAGCATAACATTCTCTCACATAATGACAGAAAGGGTGAACTGATGTTTGGTATGCAGTAAGAAAAGCCCATTTCAGTAAGTGAAGTTTATAACATTACTCAAAATTCCTTACGTGGAAAAAATTTAAAGAACTCTGACATCACTTATCTTTTATCTTGTCCTGTGCATAGACACTGACACAGCAACCATCTATCTTTTTGCTATATTCAAAATGCTAGAAAAAATATTTAGCCAGAAATAAGCTTAAATTCTTTCTTGCAAAGTCTTATCTAAATAGTCATTATCTAAAATGGGAAAGTAATTACTGTGTCAGAAAAAAATGGCATAATTACTGTGCCAGAAAAAAAAGCTGCATCCACTAGTGGCAAACATCCTTGGTGTTGTTTCCAGAGAACTTAGTGGAAAAGAGTGACAGTATTAGAAGTGTCAATCATTGCAAATAGACTGTGTGAAAAAGGAGATGCTAATTCCTAATTGCCAATATTTTGAAACAGATTTTATTTTACTAGACCAATTTTATTTACTACTTTTTCATTTCATATTTACTTTAACTGCTGTGATTTCAAAGCACCTTAAGCCAGTTCTTGTAAGATTACATAAATCTCAGCAAAATGTTTACTAAGGTGATATAGAGATAATCATACGTTGCTCTAGTAACTGTATATGCAATGAGCATTCCTTTGTTCTGGATCTGGAAACAAAGAACAGTGATAACTGAGCAGGAAAACCAGAAGGAACATAGAGATTAATGAATGTTTGAGAAAGGGAAGACTATTCATATGAAGATCTTTGGGTCACTGTGAAGAATTGCAATAAGATACAGCCCTAATCTGTGTAGCATGGAATAGAAAACCATTAAAAAAAAAACAAAAAAAAAACAAAAAAAAAAAACACAGAGGTAATTCCAGAGAGCTAATGACAGAATGCAGTAAGAAAGACAGACAGAATATTCCTAAGGGAAAGATGAAAGAGTAAAACAACTGCAATTCACAGGATCAGTAGTCCAGGGCTGATTGCCAAGGTTTCTCTTGTTCAATTGGCAGAAGAGGGCTGCAGCTTCATCTGAAGTACTGGAGAGAACCTGGAGTGATTTCCTGGCAAGAATGACAGATCATCCTGGCTTCCACATCTTCAGATGGTAACACATCAGGGAACTAAATATCAGACGTCTCCTCTGGGAATGTCTGCCATGACTGTGAAAGCCAAAACACCCAGATGGCTGTGTGAAAACTAGAGAAATCTCAGTGCATCCTGGTAGTGGTGTTTTGAGTGGTGATAGCAGTAGTCTTCTCTGAGTAGCAGTGGCTTGCACCTGTAGGTTCATTTATTGTGAATGACATGGAAGGATATACATTAGCCAGGGTAGCAGCTACACTGACATGGGCAGCTGGCTCCAGAGTAAAGAGCTGACAGGGATGAAGTTTTAGACGTACATGTTCAGTCAATGACATACTGAGTAAGAGGAAAAGATAAGTGATACTCTTTAGTCCAGCAGCCACTTCAGAGGCAGCAGTAGCAGCGTGACAAGCTGAATCTAATACAATTACAAAGCTTGCTTATTGTTATTTGGTAATTAGGAGAAAACTGCCCACTTACTAATGCTGAGGGGACAGGAGAGTTAATACATATCAGATCCAATGTGAATGAGCTGTAGCCACTACAGTAATATCCGCTAAGAAAAGTGTGCCAAATGTAATATTTTCCAATACTTAAAATTGTATATGAAAGAGTACTTGTAGTACAATTCCTTAAGAAACATGAAGTAAACAATGAGGATGGTTGCACTTCCGACTGTCTGTATAAAGTTTTTACAGCAATTACAAAGTAGGGGATTGAAAATCTTCCCTGTAATACCTGAAGGTTTAATCCATTGATTATTATCTGTAGCCTCTTAATCTTACTTTCTTCCCGTTCACCTGCTTTCTACTAACAATTTTGGTGATTTGGATTGCAAGTTACATCATTAAATCTTCCTTCATGTACTACTACAGAAGTGCTTTTAATTTAATCTGGAAAATCTTTATCCTATACTATTTAATACTCTTGTATGAGAGGCAATGGACTTAAAGTGCACAAGAGTAGATTCAGATTGGATAATAGGAAAAATTCTTTCTTACAAAGAATGCTCAGAGATTGGAAGAGGCTTCCCAGGGAAAAGGTGGTGTCACCATCACTGGGACTTTTCAAGAAAAGACTGGATGTGCCTCTGAGGGCCACAGTTAATGGGCATGGTGGTGGTGAGTTAATGCTTGGACTACATAGTCTTAATGGTCTTTTCAACCTTTATAATTCTACAATTTTATGAAATCTCAGGCAACAGGCTATGCTGCAATAGATCATGACATAGATAATAAAGCCGTTCCCACAGACTTACTATTACAGTAAATCCTTGTTTGCTGTGGAATAGAAGATAGAAAAAAAATGAAACTTTTTTCAATAAGCTATAGATCTTTGATCTTAGAAACAGAAGTGAAGAGATAACACATCTCAGCAGAGAGGAGAACATAGTGGAGGCAATCAGAAACACAGTCAAGAAGATATGAATATGTGTAATAAATTCAAAGAAAATGCTCATAGCTGTTACAAAGAAGAATGCGCTATAAGTTTCATGAAGTACTCAAGTAATTATGAATCTGGGCTTCATAAAGAATGCAAATTTATTGGAGAAAAAAAAAAAGTAGATGTTAGGAAGAACTCATTAAGTACTGGAATTTATATAACACACAGGAAACAGGCAGAATTTATTTATTTATTTATTTATTTATTTATTCATTCATTCATTCATTCATTCATTTATTTATTTATAGAATAGCCTCATCAGACTGTAAGTTAAGATTTTCATATCTCACTGTTTATATAGTAGCATTGAGAATATAGGAGACTAGACTGACAATAGATGCTGAATCTGGTTTTCAGGAAAAGGGGTTAAAACTATCTTGTTTCCTTGTTGCATTCAGATAATTATTCCTTTTTTTTTTTTTTTTTCCACTTTATTTTTTCAAGGAAAAAAAATATCACATTTTATATACAGAACTTACTGATCTAAGTGTTATTCCGGGTAAAAACTTTTATAGAATTTACTGTTATTCTAATTTGAGTTCCATTGGAGCTTGTACTGCCTAATTGCTTAAGGCTTTAGAGTGCTGACACCTTGAATGAAAATACAGTTTTGGTTACTGCATCTCAGAAAATTGCAGCTACTCCTGAAAATCAAGGAAAACAGAATCTCTTGGGTAGCAATGGCATTCCATGTTCTTCCTCATTTTTAATGTGTGCAGCTATTAAAACAGAAAGGATGAAAGAAAAGTTGTCATACCAGTTTATGTCTTCATTCTTACTGACATTTAAGTTTTATATAGGAGAGAAGAACTTTTATTTATATTGATGCTAGGTGAAAAAACAAGCTGTAAATTATTTTAAATTAGAAATAATATTGTATTTATTTTTAAAGAAAAATTCTGAAAGAATCAAGGCAGTTACTTCAGAGGACTGATAAGCTATAACCAGTTTATCAACTGCCACTTGGATAAGAGGAAATTATTATTTAATGAGGTTATATAACTCAGTGCCTTCCAGAAACATATTTTTATCTCTTCTTAGAGATCTAAGTCTCCTCTTTTAGAACCTGCGCACACAGATTTGAGTTGGCATTTGACATGACTGAGAGCTGAGAGCCTCAGACAGAAATTGATGTAGGATAGGAATAAATTACTCTGGTCAGTGATACATAAGAAACTGCTAAAGATAATAAACTGTTAAAAATAAATAAATAAATAAACTTTTTAGATATATAAATTCTATCAATTCTATTCTTCTACATGAATAACTGAATAGAAAAACTAAACAAAACAACAACAACAACAAAACCAACAGCATAAATATCCAATGCAGGTATAAAAAGTATAGACTTTACTTCAATTAAAGTTGCAAAAAAAGATGAAGGGTGGATCCTACATATATGTAAACTGCTTATTTGACTTAATGTCTTCTGCTGCCTCAGCTTTTCCATTTATTGAGTAGATCTTTGAAGGTTTACTTGATGATTATCAGTTTTAATACTCCATTCAGAAAGATTTATATGCTTTTCTAAGTCAACACCTATTAAAGATTCACAGAATTGCTGAAACTGGAAAGCGTTTCTAGAGGTCACTTAGCCCAACTACTTCTCTTTTCAAAAGAGGGCCATTTATAGAAATTTGCTTAAGTCTGTCCAGCCAAGTTTTGAGCATCACCAAGGACAGAGACAGTATAGACTCTCTGGGCAACTTCTTTGAGTGTTTGATCACTCTCACAGTAATTTTCTTCTTATGTGTAAATGTAATTTGTGTTGGCTTATTTATTTATCCAGTTAGTCCATATTGCCTTTTGTCTTGTCACTGGACTTCACTGAGAAATGGCTGTCCCCATATTCTTTGCACCTCTTGCCAGACATTTATAAACATCGGTGGGATCCCTCTGAGCCGCCTTTTTTGCAAGGCTTACAGTCTCAGCTCTCTCAGACTCTCCTCTAGGATGTTCCAGTCACTTAATAGCCTATGTATCCCTTTGCTGAACTTCTTCCAGTAAGTCTATCTCTCTTGTACTGGAGAAGCCAAGACCCGAAGTGAAGCGATTAGATATCTTAGCAGAAAGAAGGACATGGTGAGGGCAATTTGAAACACTTTCAAGAGGTATCTCACCAGCACTGAGCAGAGAAGGACCACTTCCCTGAATATGCTGTCAGGGCTCTGCCTGCAGCAGAGTGAATGACTGCAGTCATTCATCTTCTTTGCCACAAGGCACAGCCTCAGTTTGATGTCTGCCAGGATCCTCCGTTCTGTCTCTGACAAATTGCTTTCTACCTGGTTATCCCCCTCTGTGCCTCGTAATATTCCTCCTCAAGAGGAGGTCATGACTTAGTATTTTCCTTTTCTGAACTTGATGAGATGCATTTCAGCCCTTTGTTCCATCCCATCAAGGTCCCTCTGAATGGCAACTCACACAACTGGTCTATCAACTATTCCTCCCTCAAGTTTGTATCCACAAAGTTCCTGAGTGTCCCTTTTTCTGGGACAATAATGAAAGCATTGAAAGGTATGAATTTCCATATTGTTCTCTGGAGTACTTCATAACTAACTGGCATCCATCTGGACTTTGTAGTTCTAATATCAGTCCTCAGAGCACAGTACTTCTGCCAGTTTCATTTCACCTGTTTGTTTATCTAATTTTAATTTCATTGCTTTGTTTATCAGGATGTTAGTAGATACAGTGTCAAAAAACCTTATTAAAATCAATTTAAAAAACATCCGCCGCTCTCCACATATCCACAAGGTCAATCAAAATCATCTGTCTCATTGAAGACAGATGTCATGTTGATCAGTTCTTGAGAATTTTAAACAAACGTATATAGTATTTAGATATGCTCTTGGAAAGACTGACAACGTTCTTGCACATTATCATATGAAAATCCTGTGTAAAGACAATTGAGATTAGTCATGCATTAAATATATATTAACAACAACAACAATAATAAAATTTATCCTCTAGATAAAAGGAATCTCTCCACTGATAACTTACCTCCTCTATTTCATTCAGCCTGAACTTCATTTGTGAAAGTTGTTTACTTAGGAGTCAAAGGCAAAGACTTAGAAAATATCTTAAATGGGTAGATTTCAATAAGCTGTAATTACAATACTGAAATATTTGCGTACTCAGCAATTAAGCCAGTAGCAAAGTGGACCAAAAGATTTCATTTGAAAGCTATCTATAAACAGTATTTCATTTAAGGCTTCCAAAAGATGTTCTTGAATTTCTAAGAGTGTCTCAACACTCATTTTTTCCCTTCAAATCTGTGTCACTGTCACTTAACCCACAGCACTTTACTAAAGCGTAGGATGTGGAGTGCTTCCAGACTTAAGTAACTTTTCCAACAGAGAACTTTTGTTTTACAGCATTAGATGAACAAAAAAATGACAAGAGTTTCACTTTATAGTTATCTTTTTTTTTTGCTTCATGTATAATTTTTAGGTTTTTTTATCTCATATAGCTATATACTCCCACAGTTGCTAAATTTACCTTTGTCAGTTTAATAGGATGAATATTTTCCTCACTAAATTGAGTACTGATATACAGCACTGTTCTACTGGTGGGATATATAAAATGTCTTGAATATAATATACATGCAATTAATATTATAACATTCCAATACATGTTAAATTTTGATTTCTTATATCAGTATTAATGCATTTAGAAAAGGCAGATCATACCAGGATGGATTGTGTCAGAAACTGGCCTAACTCCTAACTGTGGTGTGTCTAAAAACATACCATTAGGGATACAGCACTTTGCAGAGACCACTGGCCTACTTCTGACTGATTTAACCTGGCTACTGAAAGCAGAGAGAAATCTGTCTTCGTATGTGAGACTGATTAGTTTAAAGCTGTGGAGATGCAGGTGACAGATAAAGAGAAAAGAAACTCCATACTGAAATAATTCACCACAAAAAAAAGAAAGGGAAAGGGAAGAGGGAAGAGGGATGAAGAAATAGGGAAGAGGGAAGAGAGTAGAGGGAAAAGGGAGAGGGAAGGGAAAGGGAAAGGAAGAGAAGGAAAGGTGAAGACAAGACAAGGCAAGGCAAAGGAAACTAATTTTTTGCCTACTGGTTATAGGTTTTGTCAAGATTGTCAAAACCATCAAAAATGTAATCACCCAGTAATGGTCACAGGGTGTACAGAACAGTCAGAACAAGGCTAACTCAAAGTGGATCAGGTTGAAGTAGAAATTCCTGCAACAGATCTGTCAGAGACTCAGAGAACTTGAAATTGTGATTCTATAAATGGCTCTATATCCAGGTGGAAGTTAGTCCCAAGGGGTCAGTCATGGGATAAGTATTTTTCAGCATCTTTATCAATGACATTGACAATGGGATTGGGTGTACCCTCAAAAAGCTTGCTGATGACAAGAAGAGCAGTTGACAAATTGAAGGAAGGAGTACCATCCAGATGGACCTAAGGCTTGGAAAGTGGTCCCATAAGAATCTAATGAGGTTCAATACGGATAATTGCAAGCTGTTGCACTTGGGCCAGAATATATATGCAGATATATATACAGATTGAGGGAAGAACATATTAAGAGCAACCCTATGGAGAAGGACTGGGAGGTTCTGGTAGATGAAAAGCTTGAAATGAGCCAGCAGTGTGTTCTTGTAGCCTGGAAGGCCAACACTATGGTGGGCTGCATCTAAAGAGGAATGGTCAACAGGGAGAGGGAGGTAATTGTCCCCCTCTACTCTGCCTTTGTAAAGGCCTATCTGGAGTATTGCATCCAAGCCTGGGGTCTCCAGCACAAGGAAGACATGGAGCTGTTGAAGCATGTCCAGAGGAGAGCCACAAGGATACCTAGAGGGCTGGAGTACCTCTCTTATGAAGAAAGGCTGAAAAATTTGGGCTTGTTCAGCTTGGAGAAGAGAACCCTTGGGAAAGATCTCATTGTGACCTTCCAGTACTTGAAGGGAGCTTATAAGCAGAAGGGAGAACAACTTAATAAGGGTATTGATAGTACTAGAACAAGAGGGAACAATAGTAAACTACAAGATGGGAGATTTAGATCAGATATTAAGAAGAATTTTTTTTACTCGGAGGGTAATGAGGCACTGGAACAGATTTTGAATAAGTTGTGAAAGCCCTCTCCCTGGAGGCATTTAAGGTCAGGTTGAATGGGATCCTGAGCAGCCTGACCTAGTGGTTGGCAACTCTGACCACAGCAGGTGGGCTGGAACTAGATGATTCTAAAATTCCCTTCTAACCCAAGCTATTCTGTGATTCTATTAATCTATGATATGCATTTTTAAAGTGCTGTTAATGCATGTGTTTCACCTTGTATAACACTGAAATCAAAATGCTTTTCTTTTTCTGTTGTACTATTAAAAACAGCTATATTTAGAACACTACACAATGTGTTGATGTTGAGACACCAGATTGCATTTTTTTTAATTATTTAAAATGCAGAAATGGATTTAAGCCAGGGCTGTGCTTCTCTTGGGCTCTCACAAAACCTGGAATAAGGCCAATCAAGTGGACATAACGATTACAAGTGGTAACAGTTCACACTACACTTAACTTATTTTTCCTATCTGTTTTAATGTGACAACAAAAGAGACTTAACTATGACTTTTGTAACAGCTTTCCTATTATTTCAGTTTTTCAGTGCTTGGAGAAGATTTTATTTCAGACTGGTCCAGCTTCCTTTGCTTGATCCTGCAGCAAAGTCATAATAATCCTATTGGTAAGACTACAGGCTGTTGCCATGGAAATTAATGTTTTATCTCAGAAAAATGACAGATGGGTTGATGAGGGAACAAGCCCACACTTAAACACTGATCCTTACATGACTAGCTAATCCCTAAACGGATGTCATTTAGGGACTAGCTAATTTCAAAGACTTTAGTGAAACCATTTGGGTAACTGGAACTGCATAAGACAGAGAAAATGTTAAACATTTTGCTTAGAAAGAGTTAAATTCTCTCTGCTTAATTTCCACTTGTGGCCCATATTACTTTTCTCTCTACTTGTTCCAGAAAACATGCAGTGGTAAGACAGGAATCATCACAAGACAGCAGGAGTTCAGCGGTATACTGTGTTTAGCTTAATAGCAGCTTCACCTCACTCCCACACTGTGACAATTATGTCATTACAGAGAGCCAATACAGTAGCAATGCAAAATCTGTCATTTGCCAGTATGTACAGATTAAAAGACAAAACATACAGTTGATGTACTTTGCCTTCACAGAAAGAGTTACCTTGCATGTGTTTTGAGTCTTTAATTGTAGATGTTTATTTTTTTCTTCTAAATTTAGAGAGAAACATTTTAGTCATGGAAATAGAGATCAGGCTAGACTAGGGAGAGGGCAGCAAAAAAAAAATTAGAATATGCTCAGAAAGGTAATAGGGGAGAGTGGGATAGGAACTCCTCCAGGGTATTTGTGTTAACAGGGAATCAGAAAAGGAAAGTAGAATGAGAAGTACACCCAGTGGACTTTTAAAGTACAAAAGGAACCATACTGGTATGAAAATCTTTTTTATGATGGACAAGTGATTGCTGTTTTTATTTCAAGTCAGAGCATATTTTCCTTCTGTGAACATAGAAAGAAAAATGCAATAGAACATTTTTTCCCATCTAAAAATATTGGCTTCGATATTCTTGATTATTTAATTTTGGATTTTTTTTTATTTTTATTTTTTGTAAATCATCATATGTCATCTACAGCAGCATTATTCTTTGATATTTGTAAAAAAAAAAGATATTTACTGGCTATAATAACAGTGTTGCAACAACTGTCAAAAATACTATTGGTAAATACTTAGAAAAAATGTCACATGCTTATAATGCTAACAAAAAAGCTAATGATGAAGATTTTCTTCTCAATCTTTTGAGTAACAAGAATCACTTTATATGAACGTATTTAAATGCATATCTGAGTCACATCAGTGAATATCATATCAGCAAAAACTTCATTAACAAACTGAGAGGTAGGAAATATTGCAGTTGGATGAAAATGGTCAACTGAGGTAAAGTAATGTTGTATCATTCTGGATGTTAATAACCAAATTTATATGACAAGCTTATTTCCCCTCTTCCTCTCCCCCCCAGCCAAAAACAGTCTAATGAACTAAGTAACAAACAAAAATAACAACAATAACAAAAAGTTTATTTTCTGAATTATTTGAAAAAGTATGAATGTTGGGCTTTTCTTTTGGAGTTCTGAAGCGAAATCATCTAGTCTTCTACGTAAAATTCAATGAAAGCAAGAATAACGGGGAAAAAAAACCAAACACTTTTACATGCCAGAGAATATCTGTGCAGTAATAACAAGCAGCATTAGTAACCATGGTTTGATGGGCCATGACAGAAACCTTCTGTGAAACCATACATATCATGGCTTTTGCTACCTTGTAGGGCTTTTTTAGGTTTTTTGTTTTGTTTTGTTTTGTTTGTAAGGTTAATCAGATGGGTATAGGAGACATTACATTCTGCACCTCTCTTTAAGCATCTACTAGAGAAACAGGTGAATATCAGAGAATAAGTCCCCATGGATAAGTGTTGTTGCTGTTAGGTGAAAGTCACAGATAGGTCAGAGCCATAAGGAACAGATAATAATGTAATTTGTATATAAAGCAAAGCTAGTTCTGAAAGTGTAAAATGGAAGGCCGTCTATAGCGTAGCTGGCTTTTCTTTGTTGCTTCCTCTATTAATAGAGAAATTCTCTTGTTTGCCTCTTATGCACAGATTGAAGAGTTGTTATCTGGGCCAAGAGTAGTATTAGTAATAGCACTTTTATCAGATATGTAATTTTTTAATTCAAAAGTAAAGGTAATATTTGGTCCTGGTGTTACAGTTACAATGATAAAATTCAGGTGTTACCATTAGGAGTTCATTATATACTCTAATTTCAGAAATATGATCATTTGAATATATGCTATTATTTTTTGATAAACTAATTTCTAAGAAAAAGAACATCAACAGGTGTTGGCAGAAGGAAAGAAAGAGAGGCAGAAAGAATTTAATGCCACAAATATTTATTATGTAAAAAGTAGAATGGAATCTTCTGCAAGACATACTCCAAAGCTGCCCTATGTTTCTGAACATCATTGCTTGAGTACCTTAAAAATTGTGTTAAGAATACAATCTCATGCTTTTAAGTGTACTTATTGGATGTCATATAAACCCTGCAAACTTTATAACCCCTGATTACAACTCATAAACAAATAGTAAACATGCAACAAAAAAAGGCATTAAAAAAATGCCCTGCCCTTATTTGAAGGGACCAAGTTGACGTAAGATAATAAAAAGGGCTATAAGCCAGCAACACTGATTTCTGCACTGGACAAGTTGGTAGAAAACAGCTAAGAATGGAGCCAAGTAAATTGATAAATGATGTTTGAGAAAGATTAAACTTTTACAACAACCTACACCAAACAAAGTGGTGACTCAGATTCTATTCAAGATCTACGACTTGATATCCAAAATATCTTCTGGAAAACATTGATCAGGATCACATACACTGTTTGAATTTCTGATAAAATTTTGTTTTGGAAAAGTTTACAATGATCTTCAGGAGACTGAACTTTCATTGCAGGAGGAGGGTAGTTGTATCAGATTAATAACAGGACTTTCAGAAAGAAATAGGAAAAACAGAAAATCAAAGTTGTGTGGAAAAGTTTTTTACAATGGAGATTTCCCACAGAGCTTTTCAGGCATCTGCACTGCTCACAGTGCTATTCAAACTACTTATAAATTATGAGAAAAGGGGGAAATAAGGAGGTGACAACCATCTGCTGACAATATGAAATTAAAACAGACTACAAAGAGCCTCAGAGATATCCTACAGTTATGAATGACTGGGTGATAAAAATGGCAGATGAGATGCAGCATTGATAAATGCATTATAATGCACATGAAGAGTAAAATCATCACCATTATACATACACAGTAATGAGCTCTAAACAACTATTAACATTCAGGATAGCAGGCTTAGTGTCATAATGGTACCATGAAAATGTCAGTGTGCTGTTCAGAAGTGGTTGAAAAGCCAAATAAAAGTTATAGATTATTAGAAAAAAATAAGTATTTGGCTATTTAATTTGCATCTCTGCTGGATCCATAGCCTATATATGGCTTAAAAGCTCAAAAACATGTATTTTAAACAGTACTTTAAACAATATAGTGTGACTGTACAGATCAGACATATAGGGAGCTTTCCATTTCACAAAAATTTAATATCCTCTGATCTTTAGATGAACTAGGAACAATGAATGATACACAAGGCACATATGAAGTCAGACACTGTACAGAAAAGAAGGTGGCATTTAATTTCCATTTTGTCCCATCAGTTTATTGTAGCTCTGACATAAAATAGAAAAAAAAAGGAATGCTTTTCCACAAGCATATTCAAATCATAACATTAATTATTATAGAAAGTGAATATCAGACATTCAAAGTGATTAAGCAGATCTATTGAAGAAATCTCCTTTTAAGTGTACTAAGCATGAAGCTGCAGATGTGCCTTGGGAGTAGAACATTTCAGAATCATCAGGCAGGTACTGAGTCAGTGGGAAGGCATTCACGGCTTTCAGTTCTCTTTTTCTAATCTGCCTTAGGCCACAGAGAGAAACAGAGGACCCGTACCCTGGCCTAGGATGACTGTTCATACACAAGTAATAAGCTGTGGAAAGAGTTAGCTAGAATGGCACAAAGTGCCTGATCTCAAATACATGGAAATCATCAGCACAGATCCCATCAGCAGCAGTGGTTGTGGCCCAGATCGTCCTCTCCATCACTGCATTGCCATCCACTGTCCAGAAGCAAAGTAGAAGCCCTGCACATAATTAAGTTGCACTGAAGATTTTGAAGCATGGCTTAAGAGGTTCATGGATCTTTGACAAATCATTCATGCTGGTATAAATTTCAGCTGAAGGGATGCTTGCTGTCAGTGCTCGACACACATGGAATGTAACATCAAGGGGTGCAACTTTCAGAAGACAGGCTGCTGAAACAGCCTACTTCCTGAACATTATAGTTTTTCAGCGGCTGTGAAAAGAGGATAAGTTAAAGCAGCCTTTAGTATTTCAAGTTTAACAGCATGGGGCAGATTATTTTCTGTCTGATCATTTTCCAGGTGGCTTTCTGACATTCCTCAGTTCTAGTCTTCATGCCTACTTCATCTGATGTGTTTACTTTGCAAGTGTATCAAACAGACATTATGCATATTTAGTTCAAACAGGCTGAGGAACACAGCTTCACAAGCCTTTGCTCCCATACAGTGTAACAGGCATCTAGAGCTACCATAGAGAAAAATGATACCACATTTTGAAAGGGATGCTGTTTTTTTCTCTTTTTACTTCCATCTTCTTTAAGTATCTCTAACAAACATCATAAAATCTGATTACTAGTAAGTACAAACTAATTTTCACTTAGAAAGGGAGATGAACTGTTTCATTACAGAGACCAATGTGAAAAGTTCATCCACTTTTAAAAATGTTTTGTATGATCTATCCTGAAGCTTGTGACAGGAAAACGTAAACGCTTATCACTATCTTCTGAAACGCTTATCACTATCTTCTGAATTAGGCCTTATGGAAGGTTAGAGTAATAATCAGTCATATGGAGTATGTAAGAGGAATTGTTATTTCTTGTCTTGTATAAAAACAAATAGGAACAGATAACCTTCTAAACAACAACAAAATTAGTACTTTTATGAAATATGAAATAAGTGATATCCTGGTTATACAAAATTCCTAGATATCACATATGCCCACAGGCAAGAATTTCCATTTCTAAATAATGCAAATACAGTATTTAAACATAGGTGACAATAGTTCAAGAATGATATTCTTGAAATAAATGCTGTAATGAATTTCTCAGTTAATAAAACAATTCTTTCAACAGACTTCTTCATGACATTTCATTTATTTACTAGCAACGAACTGTGCTCATAATAATTATATTCCGCATATGAAGTTTGACAAAATTGCATGAAACATATAAATAATTAAGTTAACATGTTAACATTTTCAACAAGGTATTTAAGCAACCTTGAAGGTAGTTCAAATACTGAGATCTTAGTAACTAAGTGATTGAAGATATTATTTAAGGATTTTTATTTATTTTTAAACTTAAACTTTGGTCACAGATCTTGAACTTTATCAACAAACTGGATGCTGAACACTTTTTTCTATGGCAATTTGCTAAAATTAAAAGTGCTATAGCTTTAAGACAAACATAAATTATCATAAACACAGAATTACTTGGTTTGTAAGGGATCTCAAAGATCACATTTTTCCAAGCCCCTTCTACAGGAAGGATTGACAATCATTAAATCAGGCACTAGATCAGGTTGCCCATGGTCCCATCCAACCTGGCCTCGAGCACCTCTAGAGATGGGGTCTGGATACAAAACATAGAAAGAAAAGGCTTTTTTTTTTTTTTTCCCAACCCTGTATAACCTCTGTAAACATCTCTGAGTTTTGAAAAACATCAGAATATTAATCTCTTTTTATGGGACAGAGCATTGTTGAGCACTATGAAGCTATCTTTGAGCAAGTCAGTATCTGATGTTGCTACTTACACTACTAAATGCAGTCTTCTTCCATGAAGGTGAATATAATTGGAAAAGTTATACTGGATTTTGCAGAATACATTGAACTATTCAGCTGTTTTTATTTTTTTATTTTTTTATTTTTTTGAGAATCAAAAGTTGAATTATACCTTATTTTTACTTTAGATTACAATATGCTGAGGTTTTCTTTGCCAAGATTTCCTTGTGAAGAGTTTCTTTTGCTTTAAAACTTGTTTAAGATTTTGGATTTTACTAGGTAGAACAAAGGCAAGGCTGTTCAGGTGGCATGCTACATCTCCAGCTGTACTCAGATAACTGGAAAGCATAAGAATAAGGAAATACCAGGGTTCGCACTCAGCAGGTCCAGAGCTGAACCTGCATACTATAGCTCCAGCTTCTCTGTCTTGCTCACAGCTACATTCATGCCTGCTCATGAATGTCTCAGGCAGGGTCCCTAACCCCAGACATCTTGGGATTTGTATCACTCACAAGAAGCCATGTTGCTCTGCATTGCACTATCCTCCTGTGTTTCTCCCTCTGCAATGCTGCAACATCCTGTTTGGTTTTGATAACTGGGAATATGATAATCATTGTAGAAGACAGTTTTAGGAAACTTTTCCTCAAAAAGAAAAAGTCAGTCATCAGAGATGGTTGTGACATTTCTACTTAAGTTTTAGTGAATTTTCAAATAAGCCTCTTATGGGAAATTTTTGTCAAAGTTAATGGTGACAGTTTTTTTGGGGAATAAAAATTGCTTTAAAGAAAATGCTTAAAAGCATTCATATTTTCTGGGTTTTTGCATAATTGATAACTGACAATAAATTCAGATCCTCCAGCTTTCTAACTTGTCATTCAGATTATCAAGGTTCACTTCAGAAGTTTTGTGTCATAATTAATCTCATTTCAGAAAATAAAGTAACAGCCTTTAATTTCCTTTAATCTGGAAATGTTTGAGATTCAAGTTATTTAATAACAGCAATTTGGAATGTAGTGTTCAGTTTCTCATTCAGTAGAAAATCTAAAAAGGGTGATTTTACTTACAGAACAATTCCAGAATAATAATAACAAAAAGGGAAATAGGAAATAAATACAAGCAAACTTTCAGAACTAAAATTATAGAATTCTTGATGCAACAGATTATTTTGAAACACAGAATTAACTGCATCCATCTATGGATTCAAACAGCCTATATCTGTATGAGGTAATGTATTAAGATGACTTTTGAAATATTAATTTTTTTTCAAAAAGGTGTGCATAACTGCATGTGCTATGGATACAATTAATTTTTGTTCAGGTACAATAAATGTAAAAAAAAAAAAAAAAAAAAGGAAAAAAAAGCTCCCACCTCCACACAGTATCTACAGTTATTAAATAATAGGGATGGTTATAGCAGAACCATTGATTCATATTTGAAATAAAGTATGTATTAAATCTTCAGTCAGAAAATAAATTTACTTAACCTAGTTAAAGATATAATCTCTGTGCTCGTCCAACATTCTCCACCCACCTTTTTCTCCAGGCAAGCTAGCTTGTTATGAGTTGAAAATGCACATTATCTTAGCGATTTCTTATAAAGATAATTCCTCATTTGTCTTCACTTAGGGAAATTGCTATGCCATTTAAGAATTAAACATTTTTTGGCTGACATGAAAAGAAGAGAAAGGTTGGGCAAAAAAATAATGTAATTGATCAGAATTGTATAAATTGGTAAATACTCCCATTTTCCAACTTGATTACAGTAAACTAATGAAAATGATTCTGTAATTGTTATACAAATACGAGCAAAATGACTGAATTGTGAAAGTCAATTATGATAGTACCAACTGATTTTCTCAGGAAATATTCTGAAAAATGGAAGATGGATCATTAATAGAATTATTTAGGTAGGAAAGTACAACAAAAATCAAAGGCAGCATTTCAGACAAGTCAGACATACTTGATCTCATTAGAATTCTGCACTTCATCTCTTTCACACATAAGTTCTGTCTTTTTAAAATGAATTTTGACTCTCATGCAAAATTTTAACATTTTATTTTTAAATTTTATCTACCAAATAAGCTTCGTTCCCCATTTTGCTTTCATTTTCAGTTTAGCAATCCAGTGTCTCAAAAATGTATATTAGACTTGTTATATTTTCACGATATGTGAAAAATATGAACTGTGAAAAAGAAATTCCATCTTGATGTAGATATATATATTTCTGAATTTATTCAAAATGCTTTAAAATATAAATTTATAAGGCCACAAATTACAAAACTCATTGTTTTTGTTGCATTTTTTAAATATATAAATCACCCTTTTCCTCATGAAGTTAATATGCATATATTTTACTGACCTTCACTGAGAGAATCCAGCATTTTCAAAATCAGTTTATTTTCTTTCATCCAGACTGTGATTTCAGTACTATCAGGCACCAATAAAAGTCCAGATGTAATACTATCCCATTTTAACAACTGGACCAATGTGACACACCTAAGAATAAAATAAATAAATAAATAAATAAATAAATAAATTTTAATGATCCTATTTAGCTATATAGCTTCAAAATAACCTAGTAAACAGATTTATAGAAAACAAGCCCATCTCAATTCTCTGCTCCTCACACTCTAAACAAGAGAAGTCGTGGGAAATGCTGACTAGCATTTGCATTACAGGGGAATATGATGAAATACTGAAAATGAAGACAAGTAATCATTACTATTGTTTCTGAGTGATTGAGTGATCCTTCCTCATACAAGTTTTTTGTTTGTTTGTTTGTAATGCTCACAGTGGTTTCTCTCAGGCAAAATGAAACTGATAAACTGAGTCTGAACTGGAAAAGGTGTGCTAAAAGGAAAACTGTCAATAGTCAATAATTGTACTGATGAAATCTATATATTGTAACATAGTTTTATTTTTGATAAAGATTATTAAAGCAAGTGATGTAAGTTATATTTGTAAAGGACTTATTTTTCTAGTAGGTACAGTCAGAAAAGAGAGTTAAAACCAGAATTCCAGTGAGAAGTCTGCAGACTGAAGCTTTCAGATAAGAAAAATAGGGCTAAATATTCTCTTAAAAATAAACTGCATATATATATTTTTTCTGAATGACTATGCTTGGTTTTAAGGAGGAGATATACATGTTTCTCAGAAAGACATGAGACGTCCAGTTGCTGTAAGTAGGCATGATGTTACGTAGTGTTGATTCATTTCTTTTCATTTCAATTTTTCAGTTCCTTTTTATATTTCAAAGCCTCCCCTTTCATGATGGCACGACTGCAGTTGATAAAGGCACACATACAGAAGCTATTAAAAGGACAAAATGAAAGATGTATTAAACCACTCCCCCACTCTGAAATTACATGGAAACTGACTCACTACAACATTTATTTTCTTCTTATGCAGCTACTGTAGAACAAAGCTGAGAATTAAAGAAGTTAGACTTACCTATGGTAAGATGTAGGAGGGTTCTACAGAGGCTATAAAATATAAGAAACTGAATTTCATTCCTAAGCTGAGAAACTGCCCAAATTGTCTTTTAATATCTAAACCAGAGTCCTTATCTTTAAGTGTTTATAATTCCCTCAGGTGATACTGCACGAGAAAAAGACTTTGTCTTGCCTTAAGGCAATAACTGTCATAATGGAATCCTCTGAGGATGTACAGCTGCTTTACCTAGCAGCACAAAGTACAGAGAGGCCAACAGTATTTAGCTGTAAGCCCCTGAAATAAAATCCTCCTTTTCCAATCACTAACATCATGTTATTCTTCTCCCTCTGCTACCAACCATGTGAGAAGGGAACACTTACACAAGAATCCACATTTCTGCCTCTAGTAACTTCAGCGATAAGCCTTTTTAAATTATTTTTACTGATTAAAATATTTATTTCAAAGTTTACCTCTGATTTACACCAGTGTATGGCATTTTACAGAACAGATCACAATTTTTATAATTTCTTATGATCTTAGAATCATAGAATCCTATAGCTGTTCAGAACCTATTTTCTTCTTTATCACATCTCAGTTGCATAAAGATCCTTTTCTCCACCTGACTCCTAACACCTCCCTTACCCTACCTTTCGGTTATTTTTTGTCTCTAATTACTATCTAGTATTACCACTCATACCCTAAGAAATGAATAACTTTCCATGCAATTTGCTGGCTGTTCAAAACTGGGGAATAAATAAATAAATAAATAAAACATTCCTTAAGTAATGCATTTTAACATATCACAGCTTCATTGCAATATGGCATCAAAACAACATTCAAAGCCTGTTTTGATAGTGTTTTGAACACTTTATGGAAACAATTCACTAAGTACTTAAACTGGAAACAAGTAAACTAGATAAAAGATAGGAAGAAAGCTCTAGTCAAATCAGGAAGCTTTTAATCAAACTAGAAGCTAAAAAAGAAAATATTCATGACATTCCATTATTGTAACACTTCCTTTTGGTGAATAGAAAAGTTAAGCAACCAAGCTGTTGATTGCTTAGAGACAGAAGATTACTTGTACACAGACTCAGAAGGATCAAATTAAGATACAATTGGATGAGTTTTATGCTGCTTTTCCATATTAATTGTGGAGATTATAGGGATAATTGTCCAAATTTTCCTCTTATATTAAAATAACAGTTTTGATTTTTGGAGGGGAGTTGATCTATCTTTTGTTGCCTTGGACAACAAAAACAGCTTCTCATGACAGAAAGACTAAAGGAGCACACAGGCCAGAAAACTGAACATTACTATAATAAGCAATCATCCATTTAGAAAGACTAGCAAACTATCTAAATTAACCTTTTTGAATATAAATTTCCAATGATAAATTTGGGGAGGATTCCCTGTTTATAACTTTAGACTTCTAGAAGTTTTATATATAGGGTAATTGTTTTTATTCAGGCACAAGATTCTAGGAGTGAACTAATGTGCAGTGATAATTCTACCAGGAATGATGATGATGAAAGATGTTGCATCCTATTTTGTCAAAGCAAGAAATTAAAACATTGTGTGAGTCTTCTTTATATCTGTAAGACCTTGCTTCCTTTGAAAATGATTTGTGATGAAAAAAATCTGTTCATCTTAATAGTTACTATTCTGAGGGGTTGCTTTCAATTCTATTCAGCATTTGTTGTGTTTTTACAGAACAACTCTGGCTCATGGGTTTTCAAGAATTTATTTTAAGCTGGTTCATTATTATATCTAGGGCTATGACTAGGCCTTGAATTATTTCATTCTCAAATCAAACTGAAGGCTATTGTTACAGTAATACTAGTAAGATATGTATAAATATTAACATACACGAAAAAACAATATACTGGAAGAGACATGCTAAATGGGAAAATGTTCCCACAGACTATTTTCTAAAATAAGAAAACAACATCAAAAATATGTCCATATCTCATTAACAAAACACCACATACAAGGACCATCATCAGGGACAAAAACATGTTCAGTTTTTCTCTATTAATATTTTGAAAGCATCTATGTTCAAACAGTGCACCTGCTAATTTTCTATTCATATTTATCAGATGAGAACAATAAAATCTCATTAAAAATCATGTTACTGTAATTCCAGCCAGTAAAATAGTCTACCTCTTATGTTGCCCCCTCAACATTGCCACATACCTTGTATATTATGCACGTGCCCTTTGAGTCACAATTCTTAATGCAGTAAATGCTTTGATAGAATTTCTTATTTCCAAGTCTTACAGCTGCCTTCATCACATACTGGCTAATAAAAACACCTCAAAAATAGTATCAACAGAAAAACAGATCACATGTGAAGTATGTGATTGCACAGGTTCATGTACTTTGAGGTGAATACATCCTGGGGCAGTGGCAGAAAAGTAGCTCTATTAACATAATTTCTGGCCAGTTGTTATCTTAACTGCATTGAGAGTGTTTAAGACATTAAGAGAATAAATATCACATAGTAATTTCTCAGGGAAAAAAGAAAAAAAAAAAAAAAAGAGAGAGAGAGACTGAAAGAAACACTCCCAAAAGGCCACCAACAACATGCGATATTCAAGCAAGAAAAAATACAAGGAGAGATGGTACACCATGCAGATATTCAGAACATGACAGCAATCCAACTGTTGTTTTTCTAACACTGATATGAAAAGAACAGTGTGTGATTTCTGTGATACAAAGTAGTATGTGATATATATTGTCACAGTTCATTTCACTTTCTCAAATTTACTGGACACACTGTATGAATCAAATGTTATTTCTTGAGATTGTCAGGTAAAAAATAAAACCAGTGCTCAGTCCTCTTTCAACAGACTAGTCTAATTAATTAAGTTGGTAATTCACTCCTTTGTTGAATTATGTCAAAACTATCTTACAAATTCACTAACTTTCATGCTTATGAGCAAAACAGTTACTTAGCCAAAGGTGAGAGCACTTGTCCATTTCACTTCATCATTATCTGAGGTCCCCTCTATCATATCAGGAACCACAAGAGCCTGAACAAACTCAGCTATTGGATCCTTTCCAAAGACTTTTTGAGTTATTTGTATTATCAGCTAGGAAGTTTGGTCTGTACTATTTTTATCAGTTAGAAGACTCAGAACCTACCAAGGAGGGACCATTTCAGTGTTGCATGAGATTATGGCTGCAGTTGATTACAGCTGCTGGAGATGGCCTTTGTCCTATCCAGTGCACATTTCTCTCCCCTTTTATCCAGTGATTCCAGTCTCAGCATAGACAGGTCTTAGCATGAGCTGTGTTTTGGGTCAAAACCTGAATAAGAAGGGACTAAATAGCTATGTTGTTCCCTTAATATAGACAAAATGTCCATCAAAGACGTAGCCTTGATGAGTGCTGACAGTGTTACCTTTCTTTTACCTTTCTTGTATTGATGGGCACTTTCACTTAATTTTAGCTTTACAATTTTCTATCAGGTGGTGGCTGGTGATTGACACTTTCAGAGCTATGAGACAACAAACAGAAAAACAAACAAATAGCAAAATGGATAAAATAAAGAAAAATGCAACGACTACAGGATGCAATGTATGAGGCATTATGCCAGTTACAGAGTTCACACTGCGCATGAAAACATCATATCTATAATTTACAGCAGTTTATTCAATTCTGTTACAATTCTGCCAATCCAGCTAGTAATGTGTTTGATGGTAATAATCACTTGTCTTTGATAAATAAGAGCAATTTCATGTTCAGGACTAAAATGTCCAGATCTTAAATTTCAGAATAGGCTATGTCCCATGATAGCCCTTGGGGTGCAATACAATTTGGACGTTTGTACCAGCCTCAATGTGAGGTTACTTTTATGGTTATCTTCGTGGTATTTTCTACTCTTTTCTTTAGAAAATCTTACACGCTTAAAAATCTGAAAACTCAATATAGAGATGAGGCTCCTTCAGTTTCCCTCCAAGAAAAAGAAAACATATAGACACCAGATTAAGATCCATATTGTTAATGTAATCATGAAGGCACCAGATATGGTCATTTCGGGGTATACACTGTCAGCAAATAAGTATCAGTAGGAGATCAGGGCCTTTCCATCTAGACTCCTTGCTCAGGACTTAGAAATTACAAATTACAGATGACAAAAACATGTGACAAGCTCTGATAATGCAGCCAAAAACTACATATGGTACAGATGTTGTAGACTATAATTTAATTTTCTCTAAATCATCAAATTCACAAGTTTTGAAATGTATTCTGAAATACATAACCAATCTATCAGTTTGCAACTAAAAATTTCTGAATGTGAAGCCTATAAAAAGAGTACATTTAAGAGTAAACTGGAAATCTAGAAAGTGTGCATGCACTGCTGTGAGTTACATTCAATTCTTCAGCTAAAGCAGTAATACAAAAGGGCTAATTAAATTTGTGTTTCCTGTTGAATGAAATTATAGATTCTTTTTGGAGAGAATCAGTCTTGATCTCTTCTGAATTTAAATACTTAATGGGTAATTACATTCAGAAAGTTGCACATGCTGCAGACCTTAAACAATGACTGGCTACCAGGACTGAAGTATTTTCTGAAAGGAAGAAAAATTACAGAAGCTACAAATCGTCACCAGTTCTGAGAGTTAAGAGTGTAACCTGATCTTGCAGTTAGACAACAAAGACCGTTTTAAGAACATAAGTGACACCACCAAATGTTTACTAAAGAAAACAAAAGCTGAGAAATAAATTTAATGGTATACATGATGGAAAACAGATGGAGTATCAAGCATTTTTCTAGGTGGAATCTAAAATCAGATTTAGAGGGTTCTTAAAAACATTTTCTGATATTTCAAAGATAGTGTAACTAATCAATGTCATCCATCACAAACTGATATTTTCCCAAAAAATCTTATCTTTCTCATTCTAATTTACACATCTTTTCCCTTGGCTTAGGCACAGATGTACTACATATGAATAATAGAACCAGTTAACTTAGAGAAGACTTCCAAGATCTTTAGGTTCAATCAACAACCCGACCTAGCCATTCCCATCATTAATCACTGACCATGTCTCTTACAGCCATGTTTATATATCTCCTAAGTACTTCCAGGGAATCTTGCAGTTCATAATGACACAGTATTTTGCAGGAATATATAAGGTCCACTATGTTTTGAGACTTCATTATCAGAAGATAAGGGATGGGATGTCAGTGTATCACCATGGATATACAGGTCTGGTTGCTTCAGAGCCTTGCAAATTTCACATGCTTGTGCTTGCAAAACATGTGACATATGTACATAAAACAATACATTTTCTACTGTTTCTGGATATTTTGAAGTTAGTAATTTAAAATATCTTTCTAAGATAATACAAACTTAAAGTTTCATTTATTTAGAAAAGAATATGGTCCTGTAACACTTCTTAATTACTTTAATCTAGATACATAAACAAAATAACCCCTGTGGTGGAAGAAGGTAAACAGAAAACTCAAGTACAACTGCTCTGGATCTAGGGTATCGTCTGCCCCAGCAAGGGCCACTGAATATGACTAGAAGATAGTAATTGATAACCTATTCAATCCCTCCTGAATCTCCTGACATTTGTGATTCTTTAAGTCCTCAGGAAATGTACTCCCAACCAAATGATTTTATTCATAAGGTGAAGATGCTCAAGTGAATCACTGCTAGTACAGGATACATTTCACATCCCACATCTTTGAGCACCTTTCTTTACTTGCTTTGAGTCTTTTCATGTTATTTTGTTTGCTTGTTTTCTCAGCTGTAGACAGGGACACCTAAAGTGCACACCATATTCAAGACACAGATGGGCTATGTATTTATACGGTAACATTACTGTATAATGTTCTGTTTCGTTCTCTACTTCTTTCCTCATAATACTTAATTTGCTTTTTGACCACTACTGAACATTGACATTGTTGTGTTTGTTTGTTTGTTTGCTTTTTAAATCTCCTGTAACACCAGGATTTCACTCCTGAAGACTGAAGAGAAGTATCAGTTCAAAACCCATCAGATTCACGTATGGTTTTCTATATGTGCATCATTTTGCGTATAATCTACCGCCAATGATAATGCAGTCAAGCCTTTCATAAACCTTCACAGTGGAGTCTCTTTCTTATTGTACCAAATTACCAGCAAACTATCACCTAACTATTCAGATTATTTATAAAACTATCAAACATGTTGTCAACCAGAGATCCCACTATTTTTTCCACTTTGAAAAAAGTGTCTCAGTATCATCTTGGATCTCTCTTATTGTATTTATCATTTAAGATAACAGAGTTCATGATCCTATTTGCTTTACTTAGAAACCTTTGGTTTCTTAAACAGTGCATTCTTACTTTCAGTCAACTCTTACTTTACTCTTTCAAAATGGTGTCTCTTCTGATGTTTATTAAATATCTTATGAGAGATAGCAGTTAATTTTTCTGAACTTATAGTATATAACTTTTAAGTAACTTTTCTGACACCTGAAAGATTTAACTCTAAGATGCTTCTTTTCAACACTTTTATTTTTCATGCAGTTAGTTCTTTTAAATATATACACAAGTACAATGGATTTGGGGTATTTTACTGCTACAGATTTACCTAAAGTGATGAAGTTGCTATTTGTAACATTGAAAATCATCTCCTTGAAATTATATAGAACCAAGTCAAGGGTAGCTTCTCCAACCATGAACTCCCAAACCACCTGCTACACTGTGCTCTCACTGACTGAATCTTAAAATGTCATCTTCGCATCACAAACTGATGTGATATTTGCTAGCCTTATAGAATGGTTAAGTTTGCTGTTACTGTCATATTTTCTGGTTTCATGATCTTTTAAATCTTCCTGATTGTGTTATAGATAGTGTCATCTTCTTGAATAGAAAGTTGTTGATATAAATCCAATACATTTTCCCTTTATATGTCCTCTTCTTATGTATAAATTTAATGCTATTCCTTGTCCTGGTTCTGTCCTCTTGCAGCTCCTTGTGACCCACAGCTCCTGTGCTGACAGAATGGTACAAGAAGCTGAGAAACTGAAATACCGTTGGCTCTGTACAGCACGGCTTAGCAACAACTACAGATTGGTGTGTTATCAACTACTGAGCATCATACCAATTAGGGAGATTCTCCAGGTCCCTAACAATCTTTGTGACCCTCCGCTGCACTCTCTTTAGAAGATCCCAGTCTCTTTTGGACTGAGGATCCCAGAACTGGATACAGTATTCCTGATGTGCCCTCACCATGTCGGAAGGGGAGGATAATCTCCCTTGACTTGCTGATCACACTTGTCTTAATGCACCATAATATATCAGTAGCCTTCTTGGTCACAAGAATACACTGCTGGGATTCATGGCCAATCTGTTGTCCACCAGTACTCTTAAGTCCTCCTCAGAGTTTATGTTCAGCAGGTCATCCCCCAGCATTTACTAGTGCAATGACCCAATATTTGGGTCAGGACCAAATATTTGCTCTTGATGCTCATCAGATTTCTTTCTGCCCAACTCAGCAATCTGTCCAGGTCTTGTTGAATGGCAGTATAGTCTTCTGGTGTGTCAGCTTCTTCTTCAAGCTTCATACCATCAGCAAATTTGCTGAGGGTATACTCTATCCCTTCACTCAGATCACTGATGAAGATACTGAATGTGATTGAACCAGCACTAAGTTCCTTCCTTAGGGAAGTCTGCTGATTACAGGCCTTCAACTAGACTCAGAGCCAATGACCTTGACCCTAAAATATTCTGAAAGAACATTTGATGAAGTACAATGCTACTAAGAACACAATAACCAAAAATGCAGCCTTTTAAAGGCTAATCCATTAACTAGTACTCTCAGTCACAAATCTTCATCTTCATCTCACAGTGTTGCACTTATTATTTGAACAATACATAGGTATAAAATAGCTCTGTTAAATTTCAAACTGTTCTCCATTACTGCATGCATACATATCCATTATTTACAATGATGTTGGCATATATTATCTAATTAAACACAACAGGAACTCCAATTAAAAGTTCTACCTTCACTCTTGGTGTATAATTACTTTTTTTATATGTGACATTGGCTTTACACCTTTCACCACAGTGTTAAATGTCCTAAACTAATTATTTTTTCATGTTAATTAGTCAATAAAAGCTGAATTTAACTTTCATAATGGCTTAAATGTTTTGTATCAGCTAGTATTTACTTACTGGAGTGAAGAGAAGATTTAGCATATGATGTATGTAGTCTCTGTAGAGCTACCTTGAATCTACAGTTGAGTTTCCTCTAATTCAGTTACAGTTGACGTACAAAAATTTTGGTTTTATCTTTGGTGATTTTTTTGAAGAAGATTAATTAAATCATCCAAAAGTACAAGCTGAATCCCAAGTAAGGCTTCTGTTGCACTGCTCATCTGCCCATTTTCCATAAGAAGCTAAGTACTTTAATGCCTTTCCATAGTTTTCAGTCGTATCTTATTGACAAAATTCAATGAGTATTCACAGAAGTATCAAACAGCAAATTTCCTGCATACAATAGACTGTAATGGAGACTACAGAGTTGCTCCCAATACATTTGTCTTCGAGCTGATTACATGTACACAGTACAGCACAGCTATGCTAGCACGGGTTCAAAAGGTTCACAACATAGCTTGCTACTTTCTCAGATGTAGCACTACAATAATATGACTTACAGTCTCTGATGGGTTAACCCTGGTAACAAGCTAAGAACCATACAGCTGCTCACTCACTCCCCCTCACAGTGGGATCAGAGAAACAAAAGGACAAAAAATTGCAAGTCGATATAAGACAGCTTAATATAAGACAGCTTAATAAGTGAAGGAAAGAAAAGCAAGAAGAAAAATCCATCAAGCCAAAAAAGCAATACAAAAATGACTTACCACCAACAGACTGAGGCCCAGCCAATCTCCAAGCAAGGGCTACTTTGGAAGAACTCCACTCCTTATCTTCCACAGTCAGTGTTATTGCTGAACAAGATATCCTGTAGTATGGAATATTGCTGAGATCAGCTGGGGTCAGTCCTGGCTTTGTCCCTTCCCGACCTTTTGCCCACCCCCAACTATGCACTGGGGAGATGGTGAAATAGAGAAGTCCTTGATGCTGTTCAAGCCCTGTTTGGTAATAACTGAAGCATCAGATCAGAACTGTTGCAGTCTCCAGCCAAAAACATAGCATCACACAGACTACTATCAAAGGAAAAGCAAAAATGGCCAAAAAAAACCAAACAAAACAACTTACCTCCCAGCCAGATCTAGTACACAGTTTCAGGTCTGCTTCTAACACCTTTATCTGGCCTAACACTAGCAGGCACAAATGTGCAGTAAAAAGCTCTCACCAGTTTAGAGAAAAGTTCACAAATGGAGCTATTAAAACTCTCATCAATAAACACAGTTGTACACCTCATTAGCAAGGTACAATACCTAAGTTAAATGTAAGACAGTAGATGGAGAAGCAAATTCCCAGTTTTTGCGTTTGCTACCTGATATGCGGAAATCAAACTCTATAACCACGGAGTAGTTATGAAGCAGATATGTTTAATCAGTGCTACACACATTGCAGATGCAGAGGAGGTATTCCCACCTAGCCTGCATACCAGAAGGCAAGAAAAGCATATACTTCAAGAACAAGCTGCTTATACATGCACTAGATGTCCAAGAAAAGGACATTGAGTTCCCAGAATGATTGACATTTCCCCCCCACTCCAAGTCTCGGTTCTTTTATACATGAGTACCTCTCGGTGGTCATTCCAATGAAGGCCATTGTCTTTGACCTGGGTCAGGTTGGAGAATGCTTGGCTGGCTCTAATTGGTCATCTCATCGGTCACAACTCTGTTCACCAATCTGCTGCTTCCTTGTTAATTTGTGGTTTACCATCCTAGTCTGCTGTCTTGCATTCCAGAGATAGGAGAGCTAACAATATTATTTGAAAAAAAAAAACAGGAGACCTGCTATCTGTACTAACTGTCTAAGTCTGTAGAAAAAGCCTCTGTAAGCAGCAGGAATCTGGCTTAGCAAGGTCAAATCTGCAGCTGCCAATTCAGCACCCCATGAAGGCACATAACTTTTAATCTAATTTACTTACTTAATTCATACCAAAATTAAATTATATGAAATATATTTTCTGACACTCACTTGTGTTTTCTAAAGACTATTTGACTGTCTTTAGGTAAACAAAATATAAATGATATTGTGAATATTGATAAATTCGTACTTTTTAATATACGGAAAAAAAAATCATCAACATTGTTTCATGTATGGACTGATAAGGCTTGATATTTATTGATTTATTTATTTGAAAAAAAAAGCATTAAATTGGCTAATAAATATTAATCTGTGCTGTAGGCTTCCAAAATTGCTTATGTATTCAAATGCCATAATTCAGTTTATAGATCATTTTTTCCTTTTTCTTCACATTATTTTCTTCCTCTTTAAGCCTGTGTGAAAAGTTCAAAATCTCTGTAAAGCAATCTTTTAAAAAATAGCAATTTGAATTTGAAGGATGTATTTCAGGGGCCTGTTTTCTTTTGTTCTAGAAAGATTTTAAACTAGAAGATAGTCATGAAAATGTCTTATTTCAAGTATCCACACCAAAGATATATAAAAACATATTCCAGAAAAAACGTGTCATTAATATACCTGATATTAACTGCACTAATTCTTATGGTATTAATACCCTCATTTATATTTATAATATTAAAAAAAATACCATCTGTCTCACTAACAGTAGGAGACTGGATTACAGTAGCTATAATGTGATTCATTTTTAATAAAAATCACTACTAGTTAATTATAATGTGAAGTGTCTATTGCAAATTGAGCAATTATTTCACTGTTACTTTTAATGCTGGCAAACCTGACACATTCAAGATTTATTTATTTATTTATTTATTTATTTATTTGACAGAGCAATACAGCTCTCCTCATTAAAAGATAGGACAAAAGTCCTGTACAATTCCTCACTGATTCTGCTTCTCAAGGGGCAAGTTTCTTTTCAAGCCAGTTGTTCAAGGATAGTTGAAACCAACTACTTCCTAAAAGAAAAATCTTTATAGATGACTTCTAAATCTAATTGTCCATTGTGACCTCTCCCCTCCCACCATTCTTCTCATTAATAAATTTTCACACAGATCCTTGCTGATGTAATAAAACCCTTGTGTTCTAGTAATATAATTTCAGAATTTTATTCCTAATCCCTCTCCTTTGTCATAACTGCTTTCCAGTTTCTCAGATGAATGAAAGCTCAAGTTATGTGCGTCATCTGTGTCTGAGGAACAAGTCTAATGCCTTATTTGCACTTAACTTGTATGCAAACTAAGCAAAAGATGTGTCTTTAAACCAGATGAATTTGACAAGTTCAGAACATAACATTGTCTGTAATTCAATGTTAACTTGTTTCAAGCTAGTATAATTTTTATGAATCCAGGACAAAATTATTTCAATAAAATAGAAAACTAAGTAAGAGTGTCTATCCTCTGTTAAATAGATTCCAAATATAGCTAGAGACAGCATCTCTAGTCTGTCTACAGGACACAGAACTGTGAAAAATAAATATAAGGAAGCACAAAGAATGGGAAAGTATTGTGAGAAAATCATAGTAGAAAATAAAATGGAAAATAAGAACAGTTATGAAAGCAGCAAATGAGCAGTTCATATTGTGAAGTCACTAATATTATGGATCAGGAAATTTAACATGGAAGCTCCAGGTAGAATACACTGATGTTTTTTGTGCTTATTAATTTCAGGGCTGGTAATACCCTTATTTTTTGCAACTTCATTGAAAACTTTATCAATCCTAGAGGCGATACAAAGAACGTACTTAGATGTCTCCTGAACAATTTTCAGTAAAGATATTCACATATATTCTGAACAAACTTCAGTTTCAATACCAACAAGAAATTTTGCCAAATCTTGGCACACAGCATCACAAAAAAAAATTTGGATTTGTAATGTTCATTGGTATTTAGTAGCGTTTAATATAGATGGGAAACAGGAAAAAAAAAAAGAATAAAAGTTCTCATGTACTTTTTTTATTTTCCATTAAAAAGTATTCAGAAATTGTTTATTATTATTATTCAGACAATTAATTTATTTGACAATCTCATGTCATTAATTAACATTCTCTTTTTCACAGTGAAGATTTTTTCCTCCTTCAATGTGAAACAAGAAATATATTGCTCTTTCTTATCCTAACATAATGGCATTCTACATTACACATCTTCATTCAAGATTCTGGAAGCCTCAATATTTCTCCATACTGCATGATTATCTTAGCAGGTAATCTGTATTAATTCTATTACTTTTACAATTAACCAACATGATAAAGAATAGAGAAAAAAATCTGTCATTTAAAATGTTTTCAAGACAGAACATCTGAGCATGACTCATTCATGCTTGAGACAATTAGCTTCACAAAAACTTATTAAAAGTAACTGTAATCAAACAGAAACACCTGTAACATCTGTAGTTGTTTTCTTATTATTACATCTCTTCATCTACTGTTTCTAAATCCTCTTTTCTCCACTGAAGACAACTTGTTTACACTCTTAGCAGAAAGTGTCATTTTTTCTGTTAGTGCTTTAGCTACTTTTTGAAGACAAGAGCATTATGGAAGATTTCTTATGAATCTTAAAATTGTTGGTCCCATTTAAAAATTTTGTTTTTTTTAGATTTTTTTGTTGATGGCCTGATGGGTGTTTAGATGGAGATAAAATGAGAAATTGTGGGAATATTTATTGGAAGAAAGAATACTGACCAAGACTTGTCTTTCAACTGGGAGAACAACTAAACTTAATTCCTAAGGCATCTTTCACTAATATGGACTAACTTCAAAGCACTGAAGCACCCTTCAGCGGATATGTTGAGCAATATGACAAACTAGTAGAAGAGATCATCTGAAGTCATATTTGTCTTAATGGTAAAAATGGCAGAAGAATATTTTTCTTAAAAACATAAAATTTCCCAACACCTTTCCACAAACAAGAGGATATAAGTTATTTATTTACCAACATAGCATACCTTAAAGTGACTAGAAAAATGGCTCTGTCTTTTAATGGTCAGATAGAAGGAGTTTGAAAGTAGCATTTATTTATGAATTTTATTGTGTGGTTGAATAAGTTTTCCCATTCCAAGTCACTGAACTTCTGATAAGGCATATTCTGCCCTGCTTCATTTGTTCTCTAGTTGCATCCCAGTTCAAGAAAATACTTTTTTTGTATGAAACCATACTCACTGAATTACACTGTGCTTTGCTGGATCAAGTCTACTAAATCATTTTGTTTAAAATGTATTGCATCAGTAGGTACTGTGGAAGGGATTTGGGCTTAAAAAGCATTCTACAGTGTATCAGAGCCTTTTCTGATTTCTCTTCAGTAGGCTACCCCTATTCTTACTCCTTATACATTCATCACTTTTTTTTTTTTAATCATTTAACATCAAGCACAATAGTGTTTAGCATGTGCAGTTCAGTCTAGACCTAAATATTTGCAAAGGTGTTAAAGAGAAAGCTTTGTGAAAACATTTATTTTCCTCTTTATCATCCTACTCTTATGATCATACTTAAAAGACATTATTTGGAGGTTTTTCCTTCCCTTTCCTTCCTGTCTTTACACAGTTTTTTTGCTTGTTTTTGTTTGTTTGTTTGTTTGTTTGTTTGTTTGTTTTTCCCCTCCTGAAGAAGAGCACTTACTGCAGAAAATGTTTTGAAAATTTTAGGGAATTTTTGTGATCCCTAAAGCAGTCATTTCAGTCATTACTATCTCAGGAGAGTATTATTATTGTGGGACTATATTTCACATCAGAATGTTATTATACCAACAATGTGCTTGTTTACCACAGTAAAACGAATCACATTCATGCATTCTCTTGTCATTTTACTGCTTTCAGACTCTGAGAAAGTCTAAAACATTAAATCTCATCTTCTGTACTTGAACATCTGTAGCACTAATGGCTTCAAGCCAAACCCAAGAAACAGATCACAGCATGTTGCTCAGTTTATCATGCCAAATAAATCAGCATTATAAAGCATATAATATATTTTTTTTCTTCCTTAAAATTGCATGTTCTTGCTCTTGAAGAAATATGCCAGCAACTGTGAAGGGGAGCTAAGTTGAGTCGATTGTTATTGTTCAAGGGTCTTGGACTATGTACAAGTAAAAAGATTATAGATTATACTTGATGTATTTTCCAGTTGTACGGTTTGTGTCCTCTCTGTTAAAATTTGAGCCTTTAAGCATTTACTGATCTTTAGTAAATACTACTGTTAACATTAAATATACATATATATATGTATGTTTATTAGACCAACTCATGTAAATAGATGTAAATAGATCATTTTAGACAAATCTCATTTGACATATGATGTAGTGATAAAAGAGCTCTCTTCCAATGCATAAGGCCGAAAAGAATAACTGCCAGAAACTCAGATAAAAGGAAAAATCAAGTCAAAAGTACAGCAAAATAATTTGTAGGGAATTTTCTGAAATCATAGTAAACATTTTTGTGTAGGAAAGCCTTTTTATGCAGTGTATTCTTTCTTACAGTTGCACTTTTTTTTCTCTTTTTTCTTTTTTCGTCTGTGCTAAATTTTCTTTGAATTAGAAATATATCATGAGACTAATAAGAATTTTATTATTTCTGTCACATAAGATCATAGCTTTATATCAAAATGTAGCAAGAACAATTTTAAAAAGTGCAAGCTTAGTAACTGTATCAAAAAGGTGTCATGCTACTCCTTCTCTCACTTCTGCTATTTAGCATTAAAAGTACATTTGTTATGAGAAGAGGCATAATGTGATACAATTTAAGCAAGTCAAGACTTGGGAAGGGATTGATAAGTAGCTTAAATTCTAGCAATGCCATAACACATCAAAGCAACTGCTGAACTAAAATATAGCAAAAAACTGAAGTTATTTTCATGAGGCAAGCAACATAAAGTTAATAATAACTACCAGAAAGCACACCCTTTTTTCAAGAACTGATCCAAAAAGGCAAAATACTTTGACATTGTTTGAATAGCTTGGTAGTAATCTGCCTTCCAGTAACGGGCACATAAAAGTTGTAGGTACTATAGTTCACAGACATCTAAATAATGTAAAAAGTAGATCATTATATATATATATATTGCTGGAATGCCAAAAAACGTTCTACTTTTAGATTGACTGAAAAAAGTCATTCATGTATCTGAGGAAAGAAGAAAATACATTTGTCTGAGCAAGTACATTACCCAGCAAATGAAAATCTTATTGAATGGGATGACTGAAAAATTCCTTGTTTGAGATACTATGATCAAAAAATTTACGGAATTTTAGAATCTACAAAGGTGATAAGCAGACCTCTTAAAATGAAGCTTATTAACCTTTAAAAAAAAAAAAAAAGCTAAAAAGCTTTTTTTTTTTTTTTCCCCCCTGTTCACTTCGTGACTGCAAGGAAATATCTATCTGATTATTTATTTATTTATTTATTTATTCTTTGAGCTTCATGGAAGGAAATTATTTCCTCCTTGAGCATGCATGTCATTATATTAATGATCATAAGGTTATGTATTTATTGTCACAATCTGCATTTTACTTCTTGATTTCTAAGATAGAAACTGCTATCCTGAATGTCAATAGAATTAAAAAAATATATATCTGAATCTTTTGTTTGAATGTCCTACATAAATTAGGACTATAATCTGTGCAGTGCATGGCTTTCACACCACAAATCCTGTAAGTCTTGGCTGTGCTACAGCTTACAAATCATCTCTAATGAGCATAACATGGATTTCACAGCTATTAGACAAACTGCATCTTCAGCTGTTTCCTAGTGTACTACTGAGAAAATTCTTCCATTTAATAAAGGATATGTCACTTTATGAATATTATGGTTTTGTTTGAAATTTGCAAGCACATTAGATCCCTTGAGAAAAATAGTCTGTTATTAGAATGAACTGAATATAGTTATGACAATGTGATGTTTGCCAAATCTTACCTTTAGTTACTTCTTTGTAAAGGTAGAGTAATTTTGTCAAACTGTGTGAATTTATCTTAGATTTATTCTTACAGAACACAAACAGCACTTGGCATATTTACAGCTGGTTTCTTCTTAGACATGACAGGAAGGATTGAACAGGAGGAACAGTGCTTTGTAAAGTCTAGCTTGAATAAATATAATCTTTGATCAGCCACAGGGTGGCTGATAGATAGTTAAGTATTAATTCCCATAAATAAGTTTATTTCTTAGGAATTTATGGTTCCACCAAATTGCTGAATTGATTACTTTGTGCAATTCTAAACAGCCATAACAGAGTAGATCCCAGTGAACCTTTTACTGAACTCTGACCTCTGTCCTAAATGGAACCTGGCACATAACACAAAAATTAGAAAAAAGTAACCTGATATTCTGAAAATGCATCTGATTTGTAACAACAAAAATACTCTAATCAAACAAAAGAACTTATCCAACTATTTCCTTTGCAGTCATGCACAAATGGTTTTAAAGAAGTGAAACCGGTATGCAATAATACAAAGGGGGAAACTGAAGAAGAGACACCAAAAAACATATGTTGGAATCTTCTCAATTTTTTTTTCTCTTACATTTTAGCATATTTTTTCATTTTTAACCAACATGAATGCCTCCTAAGAAAGAGCTTGCTGTATTTTGAAAGAGGTAGACTTTTATTTCAGTCAATCTTCAATCTTGCAAGGATAACTCTGATCACTGCAGAACCACAATTAACATTGACGTAAAAACTCATTATCGTCTTACATAAACCAAAGCAATGTAATTAGGGTTTCTATTGTTTGGCAGGAGTAGATACACAATCTGCCCTTCCAAGATATAACTCCAAATATGGCAAGGAATGATTTGGTTGGCCAGAAAACATATGTTCAATTGACATTGACAGTGCTCGTTAAGTTTTGAGGGTCTGCACACCTACAACACTCAGCAGCAGGATTTTAGTGTATTATTAATAGAACATATTACTTGAAAGTATCAGGCAATCAACTTAATAACTTTAAATACACAATCCTAGAGGTGCAATTCGGACAAAACCACAAAGCATGGTTAATTTCTCGTCTTCATTCCTAATCTAGCAGATGTACAGAGAGGTAAATTTCCTTGGGATAAACTTGATGTGTTCATGCAGCCAAGGAAAAAAGAGAAGAGAAGAGAAGAGAAGAGAAGAGAAGAGAAGAGAAGAGAA
>JAPSGF010000028.1:6297372-6328771 GCA_035772895.1 Perdix hodgsoniae | reverse complement strand
TTTTTTTTTCATTATGTACCACTATAGTGTTATAATTTTCACGGAATATCTCTTGACCTATAAAGAGTAAGGCATAGTTCTAATGATAAGCAAGTCAGCTGTTTAAAATTTTGTTAATAGTTAAACCCAACATTCATATAAGCATAAAATCATAAAGATTAAAGTAGTAGACTCTTTCATAACTCATCTCACTAAATAGGTAGATTAATTTTAGCAGAATACATACAATAAAATTATCTGATACATGTAATAGCATTACATTGACCTCAGCACAAAAGAAATATGTTCTTTTCCATATTCAAATGAAAAGTAAAATACATTAAACTGTAGAACAGCAATGCAATTCTGAACAACAATACATACCAATACATACCACAGTACCAGCACACTAGGAAATTAGCTGAGAGGAAAAGTGATATACTGTGTATTACAAGACTACTGTCATTCCCTTTTTTGTGTTGTAGTAAGTCTGACTCCATGTTCCTTTTTTTTTTTTTTTTTTTTTTGAAACAGTCCTCAAGTCCCAATGGACCACAATTTTATCTACATAAACAGTAAAACAAATAACACTTTCTCTTTTGTGATCAAAGGATTTTAACACATTTCCATGTATCCTATTTTTTTTTACACTCCAGATTGATTTTGATTATTTATTCAAAGACTTAAAATAAGTTCTTCATAACCTAGAAGTATGAGAAAAAATGTCAACATAATATTTTATGCCAAAAACAATTCAATCTTCATTAAGTTATCAACCTTGGCAATATTCATAAACACTGAAAAAAACTACTAAGCATAAAGCTGGCCTTTTTCAGGCCAGTACAAGTACTGATTTATTGTGAAATTAGTCATGATGGGAATGTGATGGGTTTACATGTCAAGATTTTTGCTAGCAGTACAGCTGCAGGGGTGGTCCCAAAAGGAACCTGCTTCTGGCAAGAGCTGAGCCATAAGAGACACTGATTGTGCCTCTGGGAGAGCAGATTTAAGAAAGGGAAAACTGCTGTGCAACATAGCTGGGAGAAAAAGAATGAGAAACGTGAGAGACACAGCCTAAGTGCAAGAGGACAGGAGAAGCACCTGGCACACAGCAGAGAAACAAAAGAGATGGACTTTGTCAACTGCCTAGAGGATGTGTGCATGGAGAATGTGAACCTGGCAACAGGGAGGAAGTCAGCATCAGGAACTAGGAGATTTAAAAGCTCATTTTTCTTACAGCAGGTGCTTCTGCTTGCAGACCTCTTGCCATTGCAATGATGCAATATAATACTGTTCGCTGAGATCCTTTTATAGACATAAGTTTTTGATGTGTGGCTGTTTCTTGCAGTGCTAAACCACCATGGGAGACAAGGTGTTTGGGGCTGTTATGTTCAACTGCTTTGCTGTGACACTGACCATCGCATCCATATAGGCTACAGAGTGCAAAACCTGGTTGTTGTAAGGATGCACTGGATTTGCTGGACTCCATCTAATAAACAGAAACAGCAAGAAGAATTCTAAAATTTATAACACAGGTTAGATAGAGATTAGAATTGTCTTAATCTTCCATTCTCATTTGAAAAACTCTGAGAACATAATATAGGAATGGTCATGAAGACAAGCAAAGAGCAAAGCATGGATCTTCCCTGAGTTTCATTTCATTTTATTCTTTACGGTATTCCTAGTTGTGCAGTGAGCCATGATCAATAATTCCAAGTTCAATGTTTTTCTTTTAAATACATTATTTGATCAGAAGCATGTGTGAGTAATTTTATTCCCAGAAGTAGATTTATTTCATTACTACTATTAATCAAGATAACATATAGTGTCAGGCCTTTGGAATATAACAAGATGTTATGATATAGCACCTAAGCTTTCTGATTTTTCAGGAAAAAAATAGGAGTAAAAATTATTTCCAATTTGTGGAATAGGAAAACCTAGGTTTTTTTAAAAATCTAAACTTTTTTTTTTAGAATACATTGATTTTTTAAATTATATTTTATGATCTTACAGTTAAAGCAAAGTAAACCAAAATTTGAATGTTTACATTTGTATTCTGCAAAAATAATATGGAAAAACAACTGCCATTATTTAGCTGTTTGATAAGGCACACTTACTTCCTAACATTACAACATAGTGAAATAATGCTTAAAGCTTCTGCACACAGACAGTTCCCTAGCAAATGCCCACACACTTAGAAATTATTTGCACTTAAAATGCTGTATGGTCCCATAATGCAATGTCATTCAGTTGGCTGGAGCATACTCACAATATGTCGCTCCCTTGATTATGATTACGTGCCTTGGCCCTGATGGACTCAGAATTCAGTCAGTGATATGAGAACTTGTTATTTCACCATCTATGACTCTCAACCACTGTAGATTATAATGGTTATAGATGGTTATTTATAGAATCATTATAATGATAGATTAAGAAGAATTTTTCCATCTTATATGTTTATGAAATATAAAATAAATATGAGAAAAAAGTTCATCTTAGGTCTGGAACAAAATAAATAAATGTGTTCTTTGAAAATATTTTTTGTTCCTTCAGAAAGGACAGAGGGGTGAGTGGCCAGATTCAAACAGTCAGATAGCAGGTTCTTCCATGCCTGAGGAAGCTGAAGAGATGATGCCGCTGTCTCACAGAAAGATGGCAAGAAAAAAAAGATAAAGCACATTAGTAACATTTTGAAAACTGGGGAATTGGGAAAGTGGCAGTCTCTGAAATCTTATTTGAGGTTTGAATTACCTAGGTAGCATCATAAAATGAAACTGTACTGTTCCTTGAAAGATCCTTGAAATCCAGAGGTCTTGATAGGACTCATATATTTAAATAAGTTAATCAGAAAGAGACTGTATCATTAGAGAAATATATTTGTCTCATACAACATTGTTCAGAACTGACAGAATTTATACCAAATGTACAGCTAGACTTGTATTAATTAGAATACATTATATGAAGTTGTATTATATATCCTTTAAATTATCCTTCATATTGAAAGTACCCTAGATGTCCGTATTGTTTGCTTAGAGCTCCTTGAAGTACTTTTCCCATGTTTTTAATGAGTTTCTTTTTCCTAATGAAAATCTGAACTAGATTTGTTCCTTGTGATATCAATATTACTTTCATTCATTAAAAAATATACTTTAAAAATACAAGATTATTTTTATAAATATATTTTCAAGCAATACTATAGTAGGAGTAAATATGAGAAGTTTTTAGTCCTATATATTGCCAACTGCTTTGTATGCTTTTTCTGATGTTTTATTTCTCAAAGATCACGCATGATTAGTCTTATATTTTATTCTTTGTTCTCTTTTATTGTAGGCTTTTTGATCTCTCTCAATTATTTCATCTTCTGTTGCTAAAATAGGAGGCACTCCACATCTGTGATGCACTTGGCATAATGATTTAATATTCTTTGTGAGATGTAGAAAGTTCATCTTGTACTTCCTTGGAAGTAACCACTTTTCTTCCACATGACCAAAACCATCAATAAATAAAAATGACCTTTTTTGCTCAGCTAAGATTTAATGAAAGCAAAATATTCAGTCTACAAATACTCAGCCAAAATCCTATGATCTACAGTACGTTTTGTGCTTGTAATTTTCATGACAGAATTGATTTGTTATGAGACATTTTATATCAGTGAAGAGGAAAGTCTTTTCTGAGAAGTGCTTTTTTCGCTATCACTTAAAAAAAAATAAATATGCTAAGCTCCCAATAAATCAGTCAGACAACTGATTTCATGGGTTATTCAGGGTGAAAATGACAATTTTTAAACTTTATTGTAAATTACTGATGAAAATCTCTTAGCACAAAAGCTTCCATATACTAAAAGCTCCAAAATGTCTACTGGAAATAAATTTAATATGAAGATGCTATTAAGAACAGCAATGAAATCCTGCCTAAGAACAATATTGGCATTTCTATTTTAATATACGAACAAATTAATAGCAAGTCAAGATAACCTTAAAACAACCTTTTTATAAGCAGGAAATGCAAGTATGAAGACCTGCTACTGTAGTAGATCTGAGAGCATTACCATATTAAATCAGATACTGTTGCCTCAGGAAAGAGTATGTTAGCATTATGTCTGACTTTTTAAACTAAGTGGCAACCTGATTTACATGGTATACATGTATGTATATATATATTGGAATATATATATATATGTGTGTGTATATATATATATATATACATGTATATGTATGTATATATATATATATATATATGTATATATAGCCTTATAGTAATTCCAATTTAGTTAGGGCCTTATCCTGTTTCCATTAAAGGCTCTTAGGGGAAGCTTAAAGGAATCTGGATGAAGTTGCAAGTACTAGCATAAAACTACAAGTTAAAACATTTTAATTCAGAACAAGTCTGAAATACATGTAACTGTCTGACAAAGTCCCACTACATACTCAAATACAACAATCTTTAGTTCTTCACCAGGTCTCACACCACATAGCAACACTCTTTCTTTCTTAAGAATATTGAGCTCCTCCAAGCAATCACAGCTGGCTGGAGAAAAGTTACCTCTTCATCTCAGTAGTGGTATTGTTGACCCCATCTCTCCTTCATTTTGATCCAATGAACAAACTCCCACCTCCACAGCTACATTTCATTGAAAATGTTGAAATGAAATTGCTTAACTTCAAAGTGAAAATCAAGAAAGATCTTTCAAATATGAAAGAACAATACTTTAAGTTGTCATTTACCATGAGGGGGAAAAAATTATGCCCATTACAATGTTACAAAACCAGAAAGAAGATAAAGGAACATGGAAAAAAAAGATGCTTTTAATATTATAGTACAATGAACTTATTTACATATTTGCATTTTATCTGAAAAACAGAGAAGAGATAGGAAACTTCATATCTGTTTTTATGCTTTTCTTTCTTTTTTTATATAGAGTACCAGAAATTTTCTGACTGTGCCTTAAAATTTATCATTTTTACTTTGTCTTAAATTCCTTCTTTTTAAATATTAGTTGATTTTCTTTCATTTTGTTACTTTGTGAATTAACTGTATCTGTCAAGATTGTCAGTACACTCAAAACACTCTTAAGAAGGGTGATTCATAATTCATTTAAACTATTGGAGCTCATAACTAATGTCTTTCAATTTGTTGTTTAGGAATAAAGAAAATCTGTTATGTTATGAAAACCTTTTCATCAGGTTATTTATAATAATTTTCATAAAGGAGAACAATCAAAAACTTTTAAGGAATAATACATATATTTGAAGTATTCTTTTTTGTTTTTGCTTACTCAGTCTCTTAATTTATTTTCATTGTTTCAAATGATAAATACATGCTAAAATTGTGGGATTTATAACATTTTATAATTTTAAAACAACTGAACATTTTTTTTAACATTTTAAATCAGTATCATGTTCCATGTAATTTATACAGAGATACTTAAAAAGTGATAAAAATTGAATTAGAATATGAGAGTCAGAACTCAAAATTCATATGACTTCTACAGATGTCATTATATCATTAGTGTTATGACTGAACAGGTGTACTCTCTTATAAGGCCAAAATTAGATATTGTTTTCAATTCATTTTATTGGATCAGTTGAAATAGAAAATCTATTTGTTAAAGTTATCATTGCATAATTTCAGTCTTAAAGATAAACTCCTTCAAACTGTTTACTAAATAGGTTTCCTAAAGATTTTTTTTTCAGTAGCTTCACAGACCTTATTGTATTTCTTAAAATGTTAGCATGATAAGAATCCCAGCTTTTTGAACAAACACTTCTGCCCTCCTATCCTGTTCATGGTGGAGTAGAAGATTACATGCCTTGACATGGTGCACTTGTTGCTGCTGACGAAGACACAAAAATTTGGTATGATTAAGTAAAATAAAACCAGATAATGAAAATAATGAAATGTTTGAGTAATATGACTGACTTGTCCCAGATAAATAAATAAATAAATAAAAAGTTATCTTTAAAAAAGAAAGATTTTTTAAAATCATATTTGTTGTATTCTCTTCTATAGTAGGCAAGTGACTTAACGTAAGACCTTGAACCACGGTTAAAATTTATGGTACTATACAAATATAGGTCACATTGGAATGTTGCCAGACATCTTTCTCATTTTCTAATTCATTTTAATGACAAAACTAATATTTTGTGAACCTACAGATGCTAATGCAATTTTAGCAAATGTTTGCATGTTTATACTGAAAATTTCAGTATATATAGACTATCAAATTATATATTCCATGAGGTTGTTTGTTTTTCTTTTTAATAAAATGTCTGTCTTTATTAAAAGTGCATTAAAATGAATTAGGATAAAAGATGATGTTCACTGAGCAATTAGGCTGAATTTAAGTGTGCCTGACAAAGCTTTGGAAAAAAAAAAAAAATATATATATATATATATATATATATATATATATACACAACTGCAGCTTTGTAGAGTATCATGTACATATATCATAACATTTAAATACACACACAAAAAAATTTAGAAAACAACTAAATGTACTGAAGAAAAAAAAATAGTTCACGCTCTTTAACAAATAATTAGTTAAAGCATTATTACGAAAATCAAGATATGAAATTATGAAGGGAAGAATTAGCCCACATTTTAATCATACTGGAGAATTTACTTGGCTTTTGGAAAGTGTTGGCCTATAATACAATGGTAGATACTTCAATTTGGTTGCTAGCAAAATCAGAGTATATGAAATGAGAAGGCTAACACAGAATAGTTACAACAGAATGACATTTCTAAAACTGATAACAAGCCTTTTGATATGAAACACACCTATATCAGGTAACTTAACCTTTCTAATAAAACATAGTTTCAAAGTTTGAAGCTCAATCATAATTACAAAATCATTATGACATTTTAGCATTGTCTTGTCCAAACAGCATTTGAAATGCTCCCTGAGCATTTCTGTATTTTTTAATAAAGAAAGATAGTCAGATCTGAGGTTCCCTACTGCCTGTATTTAGTAACACCAAAATAAGAGCTGAATTTTCTTCTCTGGTTTATGTTCTAATATCTGAGACATTACACACTTTAATATTCTCACTTAATAAAGCTGTTCATTTTCAAATGTCTATTTACTGTACTCAACAACAAATACTTATTTTACTTGTTTTTAAGCATCTTTTTATGAAAAACATTTCCATCAGTTTATGTTTAATGGTAACACCTGAACTGAACTAGATTCCCATTCATAACACAGGATTAACTTACGAAAACACATGGTGATTTAGTTAGATATAGTCACTTGATAAATCACCTTTTCGTAACTCATCAAATTTTTGTCCCATTTCTTTCATAAATCGAGGAACTCAGGAATCATGTAGCAAAGACTGCCTTAGAAGATCCTAGTTTTAATAACAAGTATTATCAGGATATTGTACAAAATTACTTAACTTGTTCTACTTAAAAAGAAAGACCTTTAAATTAATATTTATCTAAATTACTTTATAAATAAATTGTCCATCCTTTCTAGGCTCACATAATGTAAAATCTTGTAATGGATTTAAAAATAAAAAGGATTTTCCCAGACTCCTTGAATGAAGCAAATATTACCTAGGGATTTAAATTCTTATTCTTACAGGCAGTTTGTCCAAGACCTTCTGCAATATTCTTAAGAGGATTATAAAAATTTACCCAATCACAGTATGCAGATTCTACCCAGTCAAAGGTTTGGATAAAAACATCAATCCATTCTTGCTGTGACTGTGCTAGAGTATTAATATTACTTCACTGTTCATTTGCATAGGTTAATTAGAGAAAAGTCGTTACTGCAGTTTTTGTTGCCCAGCACAAGCAAGTTGACATGATATTAAGTTTATTAAGGGTTAATTAGTGAATGTGCCTCTGGTGTTTATGAATAGGCTAGGTGTTTATGAATAGTACTACAAACTCCATATATGAACTGTTATTAGTAAAGCTTAGGTTTACAGACTTTATTTGTATACTTTTCAATACTGGGTTTCTGTGTATAGATTAGAAAATGCACTGTGATCTAAAGTAAAATTGGTACAATTTTTTTACCCAAGAATTTCTAGGATCTATGAAACCATAGCCCCTTATAATAAACTGATGTCTTCTAGTTATTGTAGTATTACAGTATATGATTTACTATATTGTATCTAATTTGATAAAGGAGACTGGTTGTCTGTAAAGCAAGTATAGGTTTCTTTTGTTTGTTGTTGTTTTTAATTGAGTACCAGTTAATTTACTACAGTGTTACTAGCATAGCATAAAGTTTTGGTGATGTTTTTCGTCTTTTTTTTTTTTTTTTTCTCACTCATTATATACTTTTTATTTTATCTAATTTCTTCCTTGCTTCCACTGAAAAATTCTTAGGATACACTCAGAGAAAGATGTATATTTTTAAAACTAACAGTGTAATAGATCAGTATGACTGACTGTTTTTCCTCATGGTATTCATTGCTTTAACGTGAGACACAACATATCACTTAAATTGTATTCATTAAACAGTCTGCACATAAAATATTTAAAGTGAGAATAGAGAGCCCTCAACAGAAGTTAAATAGCCCTAGGGGAGAGTAACTATTGCTTAAATCTAGTCAGTCTATCAATCTTAGAAATATCAACACTAGTGTGTCTATCAAGCAAAATTCTATGAAGGTGTATTAAAAAGCAAAACAATGCCAGATTATATTTTATTTATAGAATACTGACAGCTTGTTTCGAACAAGAAAAAGAACAAGAAATACAAACACATTTGTAGGCCTTCACAGTTTGTAAATAATACTCTGTCCACTAACCTGGACATGTAATAAGCCTTCATATAATGCTTCAAAGGATATACAAGGCACAGCTTAAAGAAATAAACGGAAATTATTTATCTATCTTCATTTTTTTATGTTTCGAAGGTGTCTGCTCTCTTTTTTAAATTCATGGTAGATTTCATTTTTATAATTTCTGTTGAATGCTGATCAACAGACATACTTTTCAGTTACATTCTAGTCATAAGTTTTAGTATTTCTTATCAGCATATTAATTGGAAAAAGCTTATGATCACCTATTATTTTTATTTTTATTTGTCCCCAAATCATGGGGATAATTTTGAAATATCTAGAAACTAGGATGTTGCAAATCCTCTATTATTAGTAAATAATCGGTATTATTTGAAGTAATGAAAATAAAATTTGTGTACATTACTCACAGTTAAAAGAATTATTCTTTTTCATTGTGTTCTAAATAATTTTTGGATTATAATTGTCCATTTTTCACTTTCTGAAAACTATGTGGCAAAACATTTCTCAAGATAACAATTTTAATTCAAATTATTTTGAATTTTGTTTCAGAAATATGCACAAAATCTGCATTATACTAAAGAAAAATCTTTTTTCAAATATATTTGATAATATGATATACAAAAGAGGCTAAAAAATAAAACTTGAAACGCAGGAAAGAGTAAGATTAAGATTTCACCTGTACTGACATACATTGGAGGCAACTTAATTGAATTTAACACCACTACACGGGAAATCAGAATCCGATAGGAAGACTGTATAGAGAGTAAACTTTCAAAGGAAAACTGGAAAAATTGAGAACTTCACTTACTGCTTTTTCATAGTATTGGTAGATATGTTTAGCTCTTTTCTAATAGAAAGCTAGATTTTACCAACTTGCAGCCTAGCGTCTTTCCAATCATCAGTGATTCTGGACCTGGTAAATAAAATGAATGATCTGTCTTTTGATTACCGTCTTTTCAAATGTTGAGTCTATTGCTGTTTACACTCATTATAAAATGAAAACTTACTTAAGTAATGACCAATGTCCAAAGTCAGGAGTCCTTGCAACCTATATCAATTGAGACTCTGAAAACAGAAAATACCCACTTCCATCCACCTGCAACTCTTTCCTTACCAGTGTTTCTCAGAACAGATTCTCCCTCTGCCCACAAAAGAAGTGTCATCTTTACATCAGACTGAGTAAAGAAAAGGACAAGGACATGCCTTCTAGAAATATTTTCAGAAAATGTTTCCAAACTGATAATGATTATATTAATATATTTTTGTCAGAACTTACCCCAGGACCAATCATAAACTAACTGTAAACCAGTGCTGCTATAAGGAAGTCTATGTGGTGATTTGTAGTAATATGAATGTAGACATGTATGAATACTATATAAGAAAATAAGCAGTAGCTACTCATTTGGGAGTAGTAAATATTTGTATAGGTCACTACAGAGTATTCACAAATGCAATCTGATAGCATTCTTTAGATTATATGACTTTACTGTTCTATGACATATGTTTTACATTGCCTCCTCAGAGGGAAAAATATGTTGTGATTTCATTTCATTGTCTTTCATATTCACACACACTTAGCAAAATGAATATTCTTTAAAAAGTCCTATTTCTACACTTGTTCCCATGACCCTCTAACTCCTGTCCTTTCATATCTTCTAAATAACTTAATCACTGATGTCATTCTTATTAATATCCTTCATTGTATTGTTTCCTCAGTTCCTATTTTCATCCTCATTGTACTCCCTCAATAAGCATTCCCCTTTTATGTCTCCTCATGCTGCAATAGAAACAAGCATTGCCTCTTTCTTCCTTCTGTGTAACCGGAAAGATGACAGCATCAACATTTATCTCAGGTAATCAAAAATAATACTCTTTTTAAAGTTTATGTAGACATAGCCACATCTCAGATAGTATGGGAAATCATTACATTCTTACATAAGCACCAAAACTGAAAAAAACCTTTCTTTTTATTTCTCTAATTTGACTACTACAGCATACTGTATTTCATGCCTGTATACAGTTCTACTCATGTTGATGGAAGGAATTCTCTATAATGGCTTCCACTTATTTAAGAAATTGTTTCCTCTTTTTTTTTTTTTTCCACCTGTAAATACACAGTACTATTTTGTACTGACTCCATTTTGTATAGACTCCATTGTTTTTATCTACTGTCTTAGAGGCATGACTCTGATATGCCCATTAGAAACTTTTTCAAATCCACTATAATTCCTTTATTCATTTGAATTGTCACAGGCATTTTGCTAAACTTCTATCACTTATTCAGTAAAATATTTTTGACAAAAGTTTCTATTAAAATTTGAAAATATTGTTTCTTCCTTTTCATTAAAACATAATTTCTTTTTTTTTTTTCATTTTTATTTTGGAAATAGAAATAATTCGATAATTAACAATCATTTTAACCAACTTTATAACAATATTTTTTTCTATGAAAATGCTTTATTACTTTTTCTTGTTTTTCAAATGAGATATCTATATATATGAATGTATATATAAATTAATACTTTCAAAATGTTTTTTTTCTGCTTTGAAAATCTGAGGTATGACAAACTTTCATAAGTCATCAGAAAAGATACGTGCATACCTATTTCATAAATATGAAAATTATTATCATGTAATAAACTTCTTGGTATTTAAAAAAAATATATTTTATGTCACTGTGTATATCTTATATAGATTGTTCAAAGAATAGTTATAACCAAGTATGCTCCCTATAAAGTCTTGTTTTTTTAAAAAAAATTCTATTTGGTGAAGGAACAACATGGTTTAACTCATCATTCTCTACAAGTTGCCAAAATGAACATTAATATACTTACCAAAATCAAAATATGCTGAGTTTACAGAAGCATGTGGAATTCATTCTGTTTACTTGATTATGAGGGTGCAATTAGTAGATAAATCTGTAGTACATTAGTCTATGAGTGTAATGTATACCTAGTGTACTAGGTATAATGTACATACCTAAGTAATTAGAACATAATTAAGGGGTTTTGGGCTGTTTTTTTTGTTTTTGCTTTTGTTTTTTGTTTGGTTGTTTGTTTCAGTAGTTCTCAGGAAATACTGTTTTCAGTAAAAGAAAAAAATTGTATTCCAAGAGTAAAAAGTTGATAGCAAGAAACACCTTAGCAAAAACCAAGGCCCTTGTTACTACAAAAGATATGTCACAATATCTGTCTTAAAAACAAAAGCAGAAATAATTTGTTTTTTAAGTTAACTGCATGTATTATCTTGTGTCATTTATATACCAAAGTAAGATTCCTGAAATTAGAAACCTGGTCAATTTTCACCTCAGTAATATCAGCCTTCTATCCAATTGTCTGTACAAAAGTCTAAACGAGAAAGGTCTAAAGAAACTTGCTATTATCACAATCCAGTTTTTCTGTGTCTTCCAGAGCTCAAAAACAAATCTGCTGGAGAATGTTCACTGCCTCTGGTTTATCTCATCATGACAACATTTTGACAGGAGAACATGAATTTCTTTCTCTATGTGTACATATCAAGTACATATGAAATGAAAAGTATATATATATATCCAATAATGCATTATCATCAGAAGAATGATACTTGTCTTGTTAAGACAAGTATGACATCAGTTCCAAATATAATAAAAAACTAAGTTTTAAATGTTGACATTACTCAGAAAGCATATTCACTCAAAAAGCATATTCACTGTAATACCTGTAAGTTGTACATTCAGATAATCTTTATTATTTTTTCCTTTGCTTTTGTTTATCTCTGTTTTACTGAACAAATATAATCTGGAATAATAACAGTTTTGGGAAATTTCATTAAACTTTATAAAACACTAGTTGTCTCTCAAATCTGAATTTATAAATTCAATTTAGGAAATGGTCTTGTTCTAAAATTTCCAGAGAAGAAAATGCTTCATTAATCACCTCACAAGCTGTTTAACAACCAATATGTTGAATTTAGAACACAAGATGACATTATATATAATAGCTGTTGTGAGGCTTATCTGAATAATACATGAGACAGTTTGATGTTTGCTAAGTTTTAAATGATAGAATAGAATAATTTCTAATTTGGCCTAGGGAAAATATTTAATATTGCAATAGCGGACAGATAAGCAACAGTTTGAAAATAATAACTGGACAATGATGCGTGCATTGTGAAGTAAAAATTATCAGGAGTTAATCTTAGAATGCCTATAAGCTGAATGACAGTGTTACAGTAAATATATTAATTATTTCTGGATTATTCCTGGAAGACGTCTGTATGCAATCCGTTTTTTGCAACTAGAATGATGCATTCCTCTGCCTTCAAATCTGTCATTACTTTCAGCCTCACAAAACTTTCCTGCTATGCAGTACTTCCTGTCACTTTCATCTTCTTTTCTTCCTCCCAGCTCACCACCATTTGTTAGAACTTGTCTTTTTTTCCTTCGATATCCCCATAAGCTGCTTGTTCATCCACTCCAAAGCCAAAAATCTGTCCAAACACTTCTTATCTTTTTACTCCTGATCACTACAGTCTCTTCCTAGTCGAACTCCCTGATACATATCTTCCCTTCTTTCAAGCGATTAAAAATGCAACTAGCAAAGTCACTTTCTGACTTCTGTTTTGATCAGATTTGGCATTTACTTATATCTCCAGCACTCTTCACAGGGTATGTCATGTTCAGGATCCTCATTTCATACTTTTCAAGCTTTGAGTAATTTATAGCTCTTGTATAATTCTTCAGTGTTGTCTCTTTTTACCTTATTTGTACTTATTGCAATTCCTACATCCCTGTTATTAGATTTTAGATCTTTGTTTCCTCTTTTGTTGCCCATTCTACCTTGAGCTGTTCTACCATGATTTCATCTTTTTCCTTTAAAGGGAAGTTATTTTCTCAAATACAATGTACAGATGTAAAATCTTTCAGAGAAATACTGATTGTTACTAGCAATACAATATAACAGTCTAATCAACCTAACAGTCGGCTACATTGATGTGACTAGTGGATGAGGGAGGGAATGTATGTTATACATTAATGCATGTTATTTATCTTGACTTTGGTAATGCTTTTGACACTGTCATGTAACCTCACAATAGACAAAATAATGAAATTAGGGCTAAATTAACAGAGAAGCCAGTGAACTGAAACTGATGAGTGCACCAAGTCCAGCTGGTGGCCTGTCACTTGTGGAATACTCCAGTGGCCAATACTGAGGCTTGTACTGTCTGCTTTGATGTCCCGGAAAATGGAACAGAGTGGACCTTCTGAAAGTTTGCCAATAATACAAAGCTAGTAATGGTGGTTGATAGACCAGATGTGTCTTGCCATTCAGAGGATGATGCAAAGGGCTGAAAGATATCTCATCAAGTTCAGCAAAGAAAATGCCAAGTCATCACCCTGCAAAGGAATATCACCAGGCACTTGTATACACAAGATGGTCAGATGTAAAGAACTTGTCAGAGACATATTTGGGAGTTCTGGTTGACAGGTTGTGCCTTTGTGGCAAAGAATGCCAATGGGAGAGCCTTGACATCAGGTCAAGGGAGGTGAGATGCCTCCGGGGTTTTGTGTCCAGGATTAGGCTTCTCCAGTACAAGAGAGACAGATGTACTTGAGGACATTCAGCAAAGTGAATGGAGCATCTGTCCTATGAGGAGAATCTGAGACAGCTGGGATTGTAAGCCTGCAGAAGAAAAGTCATTGCGTGATTTTATCAGTGTGTATAAATCTGATGGAAATGAATAAAGAAAATGAGTCTAGGATGTTCTAAGATATGTTCAGTGACAGAACAAGAGGCAACGGGAGTAAACTGAAAGATGACCTTCAATTCACCTATAAGGAAACACTTTTTAAAGTAAAGATGGTTAAACTGGATCATGTTGCCCAGTGAAGCTGTATAGATTTAATTCTTGAAGATATTTAACATTTCACTGGGCAATTTGCTAGAATTCATCTCCAGAGATACCTTCAAATCTCAAACATTTTCTTTTGTTCTGTGTAAAATTTGCAGCTGTATTTTCCACTGTATTTGCTTTATTCTATTTTTTGTTTAGCTCCTCATCAGTTTAATAAGTTTAAAAGTTAATTTGCAAGAATAATCAACTAATTAGATTTCTAGTTAGTTGATTTTGAAAGACATTAATGTCCTTAAAATTTAAGCTCTCAGGTCACTTTAATTGCTATATCATTTAATAATAACAGCAATTCTTTCTGGCAAGAATAAGCAGGCTTTAATGTTGGCTTTGGTTTCTTCTCTAGGCTTTTCTGGCACAACTATTATTTCTAACATCCAAGCAATCAAGCATTAGTAAAACTGTCAGGATCTTTTTAAACCATAGGCCATTTGCCATTATATATATAAAATTAATATATATATTATTTTTTTTTTCTCTTTGCAAATCTTTGTTTTTACCAACACAAGCAGACCGTGGTGCTGTGGTTTTTATGTCTGATACTGTTTTTAATTTAACCATGAAATCCTTCTGTATATTTGAAGGCTGTCCTTCAGGGGGTGGCCAGCAGGGACAGGGAGGTGATTGTCCCTCTCTACTCTGCTCTTGTGAGACTCCATCTGGAGTACTGTGTCCAGATCTGAAGCCCCCAGTATGAGAAAGACAGGGAATTGTTGGAGAGGGTCCAGAGGAGGGCCACAAATGATCAGGGGACTGGAGCACCTCCCCTATGAAGACAAGCTGAGGGAGATGGGCTTCTTCAGCCTGGAGAAAAGAAGGCTGCAGGGTGACCTAATTGCAGCATTCCAGTATCTAAAGAGTGCCTACAGAGGGGAGGGGAATCAACTCTTTGAAAGGGTGGATAACTTCAGGACCAGGGGAAATGGTTTTAAGTTGAGGGAGGGGAGATTTAGATTGGATGTCAGGGGGAAATTCTTTACAGAGAGAGTGGTGAGGTGCTGGAACAGGCTGTGTAGAGAGACTGTGGATACCCCGTCCCTGGAAGTGTTCAAGGCCAGATTGAACAGGGCCCTGTGCAGACTGGTCTAGTATTAAATGTGGAGGTTGGTGGCCCTGCATGTGGCAGGGGGGTTGGAGATTCATGATCTTTGAGATCCTTTCCAACCCTGGACATTCTGTGATTCTGTGATTCTGTCCTGAGATGCCTGATGCTCCATCCTATTGGGAAGAAAATGTTAACTAAAACAGTATGACAGGCCAGATTTAAAAGCTGAAATCTGCTCTACAAAAGTAAAACTAGAGGAAAATAATTGTAATTTTCATATTCACTGGGAAAAAAATATTGTACTTCATACAGCTCCCTTAAAGTATTTTGTCCAGTCCTACAAGCTCCTGGCTGTTTAGACCAGCTGTGTTTTCTAGTTCTGAGCTGAAGCAGAACTATTCATGAGACATGCACCCGACTATACCCAAGAGCCACTGGTGATCCTGCAGTTTCACTCTGGAAAATCAAACACTGAATTTGAGTGAGGTAAATTTTACTATAAATCTACAGTAGCAGAAAGTAAGGAGGATGTAACACAGATAATACAGTAACAGAGCAATAGATAATGATAAACTGAATATGTAAGTAGCCAGGGAAATTTATGCAAGCTTGTTTCTCACTTTATATCTTAATTCCTACTTGTATTAACTCCTATTTGTTCTCCCTCCCTTATTTAACTGATAACTCTGTCAACAATTAAACCACAGAGCTAGATTTTCCTTATAAACCGACAGTGCAACCTTTTTAAAATCTCTTTTTTTTCTGTCTATAAAATCTAATTTTTATAAACATCCTTGGAAGAATTAGTTAAATGATTTGCATTACTGTAGGTGTTGCAGTTTCCTTCACAGCTTCCTACACATCTTAGAAGTTTTTTAATCAAGCTTCTTAGCATATGGTTTTACTCTTTACTACATGAGATTACAGTCATAAAAATGAAGAAGTATTTTAAAGATGTAAAAAGTTTATTTGTATATCTCGATTTCATCCTTAGGTCTCTTAAACTAGAAAACACAGCTCTTCAATTTTACATAAATTAGTCTTACAAATGACGTTTAATATTTCCCCAGTGAAAACAAACAAACAAACAAACATGGACATAGTACATCAAAATTAGGTTTCCCTACACAGAATAGATGGCAAAGTGAAAGGACCTTCGTCTTATGACATGCATAACTATAAGTGATTGCAACAACCTCTAGCTTTCAGTTCTTTGATCTGTTATAAAAAGATTATGAATAAGCGTAGGAGGTGCTCTACTCTCATATAGAAAAAAAAAAACCTGTAAAATAATTTGACATTGCAATAAATATTATAATATTTTTTTAAAAAATACTAACTTCTCAGCCAATTACTTGGAAATATAATAAAAACTTTTAGATATATATTTGATAGACACATATAGTTTGTGATGTATTTTGAGTAAAGGTAGAGGGAAAGAATTATAGCATTACTTACAAGTTTAGAAGCAATCTCTTCAGAATTGACTTACCACAAATTAATATATTTTTTAAATCATGTAATGAAAGTATCAACAGGATCACTTCATGTACAAAGGCAGGGTTTTACAGAAGCAAACAAACAAAACCCCATCATGTAGGCCAGTGGCCTCTTTTTTACAGGTCTTGAACAGTTTTTCTTCCTCTGAAATGAACCAATGCCAATATTTACAGAAGTCATACTGGTTGCCACCTAATTATAGGCACGTATGTGAGAACACTGACTTTCACATTTTTTGAGCAACAGAATGCAGGCTGAACTTCTAACCTCATTTTTTTTTTCCATCTGGTAGCTAAAATCAAAATATAAGTGACATCGTGATATGTGAACACATACATAGGCAGTCACGACATCATCTGTGAACATCAGGTTTATTTGTTAGAGCTAGGAGCTGAAGATAAAGAAATCAAAACAGAAATATTTGTTGGTCTAGTGCTCACATTTAAAGTTGTTATTTATTCCTCTTTTTACTCAAAGCTATGCTGCAAAAGCAGGACAAATGCTTGAAATATATCCAGGAGTGCAGTATGTGTTTTTTATAGGAGGAATGGGAAAGAAGGAAACAATAGTAACATTTTCCATTTCTTTAGATATACCTGGAACATGTACTGGTAAGATAAAAAAAGATTTTCAGAAAAGCAATGTTTTGTTGGAATGATATTGTGGTAAAGTATTTTGAAGAAAAATAGCGTGCAAGAGAAAAACTTCCTGCTAATGTTTTGAGATGAGGATGGAATAGTATACTTTAAATAAAGGCTTTAAAACTTAAAGAACAAAAGCTTTAACTTTTTCAGTCTAAGGACTAGATATTTAATTTAGCACAGTGTACCACTAAAGATTTATCATAGTCTCACTCAAAAATCACTTCTCACTAAAGCAGGAATAAGTCTACACATAAATGGGAAAATAATTGGAAAGAAATTTTTTTTTCCCCTGCCTTGTGCATTTCAGTACCTGAAGAGTATATATATATATGTTTTTGTTTGTTTGTTTGTTTATTTTTTACTTTGTTTGACTGGTACATCATACAGAATATGTTGATAGTAGTCTGGTTTGATCAGACATTTATTACATGTGATATGTTTCTGTGCCCTAAGTAGATTAGATTCACATATATCATGAAATTTCAGGATCACTATTTTTTCAGTTGAGAGTGCAATATTAATTTTACTTGGTATACTGAGAGTTTTGGTTAGAGCACTTGTGTTTTTTTGTTCTTCACAAAAATATAAATGTTCTTCACAAAAATATATGTGGAAAATGTTAAACAAAAAATCCTGTGGCAGAATCTACATAATCACATTTGCTAACATACTCATATAAAAAAGTGAAGTCCTTTGCTGGTTATTTTTATCTTTCTTAATTAGCTGGTAATGACTTACCAACACTGAATCATAAAATCATAGAATATTCCAGATTGGAATGAATCCACAAGGATTATTGAATTTTTTATGACAAAAGATTATTTCAAAAGAGCTACCACTAACCAAAATAAGAAAGGTTTTTAACCACTTGGGTTTGTGTTGGTTTCTTTTTGAAAATCTTGATGAAACAAAAAGTGGATGAATTCAAGAAAATGCGTTGTATTGTTTATCCTTACATGGGAAATAAATAAATGTTCTATGAAAATTAGCTCAAAAGAAAATGATATCTGAAGAGGAAGAAGGCATATCTATTTCACCACAAAAATGATGTCACTTAGAGTATTAAAGGAATGAAAAATTCTCAGAAAATTTTAGTTTGTAGACCAGTATTTCTCAGCTTGACATAGTCCGGGAAAAGTTAAATTCATAGCAGTTTTGTTTGTTTGTTTGTTTGTTTGTTTTTTAACGCAACATTCCACTCTATTTATATTTACATTCCCTCATACAGACGTGACTATTTGACTTTGGTAACTGTTCTAATACATCACATGAAAAATTTCAAAATCCTACCACAATCACCCGTCCAAACAAATCTGTCCATGTCCCCCTCACAGGAATATGAAAAAGGACATGTTCTTGCAGATAATAAAATGGTACATGCACATATAATATTATTTTATCCTTTAAAAACGTAATTTACAGTATTTAAGGTAAAATTTTAATACATTTGTTATTGAAATCCAAACAAACAAACAAAAAAACAACAAACAAAACAAACCCACAAACAAACAAACAAAGAAACCCAAAAAGTAAACTGTTTGCATGATAAGTCTCCGGAGTTAAAATAGCTTAACTTACTTCACAGCATGTCTCATTCCTGGAAATGATGGACATAACAAATTGTTATGTTTATAACTTGCCACTGTGTGACTTGCCACCTCAGCAAAATAAGAAAAGTAGGGAGTTTCAAGAAACACTGAGGAGGTGGTGAGAGTTAGTTTCTTTTTATGTGTTAATGTTGGCTCCATCACTGTCATTAAGAGCTAGATAGTGAAACACTTCTTATGCTAAATAGTGGCTGTGGTGAGTGCGGTGGAACCTAATATAACAGTTTACTGATCTTATTCAAAAAAACTAAGAAGATATGCCTGTTTGCATATATGTTTACATATGTTACGAACATCTTATTTTAAAACATTTTTAGTAAAAATTATGTTTGTTAACACCCATCATAACTTTAGATTACTCCCTTTTCATTCTAATAGTGCATGATAGCAGGATTGAGTGATTTAAATTAAGTAAATACAAATACAATTTGGAAGCAAATTCTAGGTATACATGGCTTCTTTCGTTTTCATTATTCACATTTTTCAAGTTCTCAGCCATGCTGAATGAAATTTATCTTCCTGTGATTACTTATACAAAAATAAATAAATAAATATATATATAAATAAACAGAACAGAACAGAACAGAACAGAATAGAATAGAATAGAATAGAATAGAATAGAATAGAATAGAATAGAATAGAATAGAATAGAATAGAATAGAACCAAAACAAAAAACATTTAAGACACATTAAAAGAGGTCTTGGTAGTTGGCTTTATTTTGTGGTGGTTTTCTTGTTTGTTTTTTCACCCGTTTTTTTGTTTGTTTGTTTGTTTTTTCTCCCAGCATGAACCACCTTAATATTCACTATTACTTGTTCTTCTAGGCTCACTCATAAAAAGTTTTTGGAAATAGCTTGACATTTATGCATTTCCTTTTGACATTATCAGGGTTAATTAAACTATAACCTCCTTATTTGTGGAACATGTGAGAGGCAATAAAGTCATCTGGGCTCATAACCACAGGAGCTGCACAAAATAATGTTTACTTCTATGTGAAATGCTCCAGCACCTATTATGCAAGTAACGATAAAGAAAACCAGAAAATCAGTCTATAAAACACATTACAGTGTTGTAATAGATGGATAAGCAAGGTGTCTGAATAGATGTCTTCAAGAGCAACATTATTTCCAACCGTCCAGTCCACTAGTGAAAGGCAAAGAATAGGTTTAGCTTGGCTATACTCAGAAGAAAGGCATATCTCATCTGAATAACCCCTATGTGATGGGTAAGAAGATATTAGTAATTCCACTTTCAGAATGCTCTGTGTTCAAGAATGAAAATGTTTCAAACACTAATCTTCAAAATAATTAAGTTAGCACTGAGGTAAGATACAGAGTTAAAAACTGATTTAAACATTTAAATAGCTGAATACTGGGAAATGATTCAGAACTGGATCTGAATTTCTCAGTAACATAAAATGTGATAACGGAATTAGAAAACAAGAATTTGCATCCCAAAGTTACTGTTCTCATTTCTGTTTTACTATATATTATTTTTTTACAAATACACTCTACACATGATTCAAGTGCATTTTTCATGGATAAGTGATATGTTGCAATTTTTACACTGAAAATAAATCTACAAAGGTGGGAAAATGATGTAGGGCGAAATTATATAAAAAGAAGTTCAATACAAAATGAGGTATGTTTTATTAAATTTAGATTTTGTAAAGAAATGAATACACAGGAAAATCAGCAAGGAAAAATGTGGTTGCAAAACAGGCTCATTTTTGAGAGAGAAGAGTGGTAGATGAAAGGGAAAAATGGAAAATACATCACTCTACCATAACTATTGCTGGAGCTTTTGAAGAGTGTTGGGAATCAGGTATCACTTGAAGATGAAGGAGTGGCTTAAGGAGCTATGTATATAGAAGTTAAAAGTGTGACTGAAATGAGAACTACGTTTTTAGCACAGAAAATTAATGTTGAGATCACCTAAGAAATTCACAGCTCTTTTCAAATGCCTGGATGCTCAGAAATTTCAACACTATTCTATTCTATTTTCAGAGTATTTTTATTTGCAATTATTATCTTTCTAGAAATATTCCTATTTTGTCTTTTCTTTATAAATTCCATGTGTGACCAAACAGTATTATGTATATTATGAGTGAATTGAAATCAGGTAGGAATGTAATAACTGTGTACTAACTGTGTTATGGAGGGACAATCCAGGTGAAATATCCTTGACCACTACTTTCAGGGGGAATGATACAAGCAACTCTCAGTAGGCAGGCCTGGGATGATATCAAGAAGGAGGTCAAGAAACTACCATCTGTCAGGGCTTAAAACATCCAGTACATAAATTATCTCATGATACAAAAAAGGAGTATGAATGGTTTCTTAAGTGTCTCAGGGTAGTTCTAAAGGTAAAAGCTCTGAGCTTTTCTTCACTAGCTATGCCTACATTTCAAGTAAATGAAAATGAAAATGTAGTCCAGAAAAGGTGCATGTTAAAAGAATTAATGTTGAAGCTCTTATTTTTAGAAAATGGGATTTTTCATGTTTAATTAGACTTCACATGCATGATCTTCTAACAAAACATTCTTCAGTATAAGTACAGCTGGAAGCTGTATAGTCGGTGTTTCAATTTGTAGGCCAACTGCACAGACCTTCAGCATGGTGCCCAGGTTGAGTTTTCAGACAGACAGGCATGTTTTTTCATATCCATATCTAGCAGGGATTTTCTGTCACAGTTTTTCCCATCACCTCCAGGTTACTTCTATAGCTGCTCCATCACATATAGCCATCTGGGATCACATTAAACAGCACGATGTGCAGGTGGTGAGCACTCAGATGCACCTCAGACAATTAGACACAAGGTCATTAACACTCATCCTAAATGAAATGATAGTTATATGGCTTGACCATGAAGTACACATATTTAGAAAGATACCTGAATTGAAGCACTTGTTCTTAGCTGTGAATTCAGCAAGAGAGGTTCTCCCTTACAAAAGTCAGCAGGGTTGTCACCCTGTCCTTCGTAAGAAATGTATTTGTCCACACATATCTTCTTAGACTTCAAGAGTCCACTTAAACCTGGCAGACAACAGGAGGGGGGGGGGAGGAGGTAAGACCCTGCCAAACCCAATCGCTATCTAGCAGACTCGACTCCATGAGAGTGAAAAGCTTCTTTTATTGTGCAGATAGCTCACTTATATAGTACATGAGTTGTTTATGTTCCTTTGTCCACTTGTCCTTTTCTCATTGGTAAAGCCTTGCAGTTAGACAATAGTGCACCCCGCCCAAGCATACACCTTGTTTCTGATTCCACCCGAAAACAGTTCCACTTAAGTTGTTTGCTACTTAGCTCAAGGTCAGCTCGTCTCTTACCACATCTGGTGTTATTCCATTGCTATGTACTCAGAGCTGCCGTGCCCCTGCTTGTACAATTCTTTCAGGGAGCCATGGCCCCCTGCTCCCTGAGCCATTCTGCAACATGTGGGCACTCACGCCATTCTTTCTCATAAAGGAGGAGAACGTAAAGATAATCTCAAAAGGCCCCAGATAACTTTATGTGGGTTAGGAATCATTGCAGGCAAAAGTCTTCTTGCCTAAGCCTGTAACAAAATGACACCATGTAAACTATATAAGATATCCAGAATGTCTTGTTCCTATACATTAATATTGCTTGAAATATGTTATATATTTATAGAGGATGGTGCCATGAATCAGCCTTCCTATCACTGCTTCACTTAGGGATACAGTAGGAGCTATAAACTGATAGTTATCTGGCAAAGTTACTGGTAATTGGAAAAAGGCAAACATAACTCCCATTTTTGAGAAGAGTAGAAAGGAAGACCTGTGGAACTACAGACCAGTGACCCTCACATTTGTACCTTGGAAGATCATGGAACAGATCCTGCTGGAAGCTACAGCAAAGCACTTGGAAGAGAAGGAGATGATCCAAAATGCCAGAATAGATTCATAAAGGACAGAGTATGCCTGACCAGTCTCCCAGCCTTCTACAACAGAGTGACAACAACTGACAATATGAGACAAAACAGTGAAAACTACCTGGAATTCTGTATGAACTTTAACACGGTCCTATATTACATCCTTATGTCTATACTGGAGAGGTAAATTGTAAGGAAGGACTATTTAGTACATAAGGAATGGGTTGGATGGTCACTGCCAGAGGATTATGATCAGTATGATCTTTATGTCCAGGTAGAGGTGAGTCATGAGTGGTGTCCCCTAGGGTTACATTTTGAGACTAATGCTCCTTAATATATTTATAAATGACACGGACAGTGGGATCAAGTGCACCCACAGGAAATTTGCAGAAAATAACAATCTGAGTGGTTCACTTGACACAATCGAAGGAAGGGATGCTGTCCAGAGGGATGGAACTAAATGATCTTTGAAGTCCCTTCCAACTCCAGCCATTTTATGATTCTGTGTTTCTACAATTTTTTAATATGTCTCTTGACAATTAAGCAATCACTGTCAATTATATCTTTTTGAAGCTATCCACCACATAGCTGAACAGTAGAGAGCTTCATAGGATTTTTAATAGTGCTGTCAATCTTCCTGTGGTGTTAAAAGTTTCATGAGCATTTTGGTGCTTTCCAAAATTAAGTAAGATAGTACATGCCATGATACAAAACAAGTTTGTTACTACAGAAAGAGAACAGTGGATTAATACAGTTAATTCTGTTTACCTTCCATGTTTTTATTCACAAGCTGAAGGCATTCCATTTTATAACAAAGTAATCAAAGTCCATTTGTTAGCAGCCTGGAAGAAAATTAATTTTGTTTCACTGTTCTAGGTCCTGGTAAAATCACACAATGAAAAAAATCCTTATGTTTGAGAAGGTTGTTGATGTATTTCATAATAAACAAAACAGGAGAATGTTATTATGCACAACTAAATTTGTCAAATACTGTAGAAACCAAATTTAATAGATCTTTTAGAAAATAAGGCGTTCTATTGCTCCTTTAGGGAAGAAAGTGAATGGAAAATGGGTTCAAACATTCATTTCAGTTGAATCACTTCAAGGATAACTCAGGATATCTGAAGCAACATTTGGATTTGGATCACAGTAATCAACTTCAGCATCAAAGTCTATTCCTGGCTTCCTGTCTCATCAAAATACAGCATAGGGCAACAAAGTATTTCTTGTGTTTTTTCAGAGATGTACACTAGTGTATTATATACCCTACTTCCTCTCACAGTATCTGACCTAGCATCACAGAGACCCTCAAGATTCCTGAAACCAAGAAGCTCTTAAAGGTCCTCGAGATTCAAGGTCAATGTTTCATCAGCAGGATCTTTCTGTGTTTATTACTGAATCCACATTAATTGTATTTTTAGAGTACATAATAATTTAAGTGAATTTAACTTTAACAGAATCTTAGAGACAATGAAAGGAAAGCTGCTACAGTGATATTTCCCAGAGTTCAGATCAAATAACCACATAACTGTGAAAGTTTGAAGGAACCTCTGTCCTACTTTCCTGCTCCAGCAGGATGCGGTAGTTTACCCAGGATTGCATATGTAGGTCTCTCTCTGAAAGTAATGCCTTCTATTTATTACCATGGGAACTACAATAGATACAAGGAGTACAATAATGCTTTTTGATAGAGCTCAGCTACAAAATACCATTTTTAAAAATAGTCACTACCATTAGTTATGCATTTTCAACAGTGATGAACAAGAACCTGCATCATGCACTCATTTAAAATCTTCACCATTGGAGGTGACTCACTGTCGCTGTTGCCATTGCTGAAATGTACCACCACTGCCTCACTGTGCTCACATCCACTGTTTGACATAAAACTTCAGCAAGTGTTGATGAATGGCAGTGGATGCAATTTTTTCCACATGGATAAGTCCAGTGACACACTTTTACTTTATACTCATTCCCATGTCAGATGTCACCCTGTCAGACTGCTCCTCTGCTGCTCCCTGTCACATGACAACAAAATATAATAGAATATTGGTGGGAAGTTTCAACATCCGCTGCCATGCCATCAACATACACCTCTTATGTCATGGGCCAATATAGTAAGAAAGGAGATATTGTTGTGGGAGCAGCCATCATAAAGTAGGAAAAACTTTTAGAATCATGAATTTCATTATTGTATGACAGCACAGAGAGAAGCAAGCCTGTGAGTATCTTCTTGGAATAAAAACAGTAGCAATACTTTTCATCCATTTACTTTAAAATGCTTCTTTATGGATGCAACAGTATTAGGGAACACATTTTAGGCAGCCCCTATGACTACAGACACATCTATTTGCCACTAGAAACAAAATGAAAGAAAAACTGTAATTACTTATTTACATAATTTTGGATGAATAATATGGAAAAGGACTGAAGAAAAGTGTTTAGGAACTTCCATGTCCTTCCCTAATTTTAAGAATAAAACAGATACAATATGTTCCACCGTGATCCTTTATGCAAAGTCTCCTTCACAACTATCAAATATTTTCATGCTAAGAAACATGTCTTGTCCACTCTTCAATCAAGCTGCTAAGGCTACACTATTCAGAAAATAACCAGTTTTACAGAACACTAGAAAGAACTATATTTTTTCAGAGATAGCATGCAGAGTAACACTGGAAAAGAACCCGTACCCCTCTATATTTTTAAAGAAATAACAGAGGGGTAACTGCATTTTAAAATCATCCCTCCCTCAGAAACAAAATGAATTGTAATGAATTGTAGTTTGACTAAATTCTTCAAAACTTAACCGTTTGAATACTTTGCTACACCTAGGAACAATGCAAGAGTAGCCTTATTTATTGATTGATTTGGTTGTTTATTTTATTTTATTTTATTTTATTTTATTTTATTTTAATTTTCCACCCCACATAATCAGCTCTCCATTCAAACAATAAAAAATCATTTTTGACATTCCTTTAATTATCAAAGCCTTAATAGGGTACGTGTAATTTGATTTTTTTTTTTTTTTTGTCTCTGGTTTTTACAGCTGATGACTGCTGTATTCTGTATTTACTCTCCTTCTATTTTGCTTTACTTTCAACATAGTGAAAAGAACAGCTGCAGTGCTATATAGGTGCTAGTCATAGAGCTGCATCCTTGAGAAGCTGCATAATTTAGAGAAGTGAACTGAAATCCCAAATTAACCAAGCCTTGTTGCTAACTGTCTCTACCAGTTATTCATCTTGTGATCTTGACTGCGTTTTTTTCACCTTTGAGCCTCATGATTTTACTTCTGTAAAATATGCTTAACATTTTCCCACTGCTGTTTTGGGACAGAGAATGCCTATGTCGTGATGCCTACACAGTGCTTTGAATATGCATCATGTTATATAAATTACACATATTTTTAGAGTTTCAAAGAACTTCAGTACTTAGAACATTTAAAACATAACTCTGAATTAGAAGAACTTTCTAGTAACTGGCTCGTCAACTGAAACTGTCATTTATGAAGCCACACTACTGCATATTTAGAAAATGAAAGAAATTATTAAGAATCTTACAGTACTGATAGTAAATGGATGCAAATTTCTCTACTGCTTTCAAATGGGGAAAGAGCTAAATTATATGTGAACTACATATTTGAAAGCTACTCTTTCAAAAATCAAATTCTGATCATGATGTGATGGTACAGGACTTTCTTAAGCACACTGGCTGGAGAAAAATAATTTCTGGATATGAAAATATTTGTTAAGTCATATTTAATTTACTTCTGCATAAATTTTAATACAGGCAGGAAGACTAAGCCCTTCCAGGGCACTAATAAGATGATTGACTGTATAAAGAAGCTGATAATAAGACTCAAATCAAACCTATCTAATTATTAAAAATTGTATTTTACAACAAATTATTATCATTTGTTTCAACCAATCTCAACACAGTAGGGAAGTAAAAAAGACACTTAGATTTAGAAGAAAACCAAAACTGAACTTTAGAGGCAGTTCTTGGAAAGGTTATCATGGGGATATCACAAGGCATACTCACTGCAGTGTGAAACCTGGTCCTTTTCAGTATACTAATTTTGTAAATATTTTTGTAAATAATTTTGTAAATAGTTTTGTAAATATATACATTGAAAATCTTTTCCGGGTAAGGGAAGGTAAACACTGTGTTAAGCATTCTGTTGGCCAACTGGGGGACATGAGACTTTATGACAATATAAAATCACATTTTCAACCTTGAAATGTTTTTATTTTTAATTGGTTAAAGTGGACATGAGTATATTAGTCATTATCATGTAAGGTGTCTGCATAAGGAATTTTCATTGAAATATCAGTTTCTTTGGACTTTGGACTTGCATTTTTCCTCTTTCATCCTATAATAAAAATTAAAAAAAAAAAAGACGTCAGTCATAGTTTCCATACTTATTACTGGGCAGCATGATGTATATTAGCTGCGTAACTTGTATTCATTTCCTGAGGTTTCTTTTTTTAATCTGTTTATCTTCCTTCCCTATTGCTTCAAATCAGTAATAATAATAATAATAACAATAATAATAATCTAATTATACATTGGTCAGATTTCCCATAAAAAATAAGGATTATAATCAGTGCAAGAAATCATGATCCAAGCTAGAACTTAAAGGAAGAACAAGTAAAGAAAAGAAAAAATATAAAGCATAAAAGTAAAGGTCATTTTCCCAGTTTTACTTTGAATCCCTTCCAAAAAAATTGTGTAACTCTCAATTTATTAAGATAAGCTCTGTAAAGAGTTTCTTCATCTATTTTTTCCTACGTTAAGGGTTCACTTTTGCAGAGAAAAATATAAAAGTAAATCTATGATTTCTAAGAATGCATATAAATGAATCAATATTTTTGTGGCTTGTTAAGTGTCTGAACACTTTGGGAATCCAAAGAGCAAGGATGTCGATCATTTTGGCAAATTACGTTAATGCATGGGCTCCATTGTTCCTCACAAGAGAAAGACGACTAAACTGAAAGATCTGTCTTACTCATGAGTATAGAGAACACATGAAATATGAGTCTTAGTTGAAGTCTAACAATGGAGAGGGTATTTTGCTTTGGTATGTTCCCGGAGAAAAGTGAGGAAATACTATCAATGACCATTAAAATTAGGTTTTCAAAATTGCAGGATTATAAAGCTATAAAATGATATCCATTCTGTATAGATAACCAGATTTTCTGTATGAGGAGTTAAAATATGGAAATGAAAAAAAGTCTTGCTTGCTTTATTCTGGCAGGTCATAGCCATGAGCCGTCCTTTACAGTACGGCAAATTTTACATCAGCCCTTTACATCAGACTATGAATCTCACCTGGATGCTGACAAAAGGTGTCCTTTTAGCTAGCAACTTCATTCTGGAAACAAACTGCTTACTCATTACAGAAACTACTTTGTGAAGGCTTGAAGGCTGAATATAACAAACTGTTCTGTGGGGAAAGTGAAATGCTACTCAACATTAAATACCAAAGCTAAGATGGGAACACAACTGAGACTTCTCTTTGTATTACCACACCTTTTTCAACTGCAGTGCACAACACACAGGATTTACACAAGCTAAAAACATGCAACATTCATCATTTGCAGCTGAACAATCCATCACTGATCTTGGTCTATCATTCCCTGTTGAAGAGAAATACTTGTAATACACTTCAATAACAGAAGTTTGAGGAGCTGTGACCTCATCTTACAAAGGGTCAGGTTTCATTAGAGTAGAGAAAAACAGTGTTGAAGTGTTTCCAGGGAGAAAGATGAAGAAGCAAGTCCAGACCATCCATTTACTCAGATGAAGCCTGTGAAAGTCAGGTGGTCCCTAAGGTATTGTTCACAACATATCCTACTGAAAGGCAACTAGCCAGATGAGATAGAGGACAAACTCCAGTGTGTAAATTAATGTTATTTCCTATTCTGTATAGTATATGGCTGTTGAATAAGAAGGAACTTTCGAAGTTTTGATTTGAATTTTTTGCTTCAAATTCTGTGCAGGCTTCTTGTAATTCTTCCCACGGAAAAAAAAAAAAAAAAAAAAAAAAAAAAAGCAGAATTCATCCCAGGTAGGTATGTTTAGCGTATGTAACACATGAAAACCAATTTATTTCACTAAGTGATTCTGCATTACTGCCATCTGCGTGGGGAGACTGCTTTGGCACTTAAATGATGAATCTTGCTTCCTTTCTCTCTGATCCTACATGACATCCATCTATACACTTCTGTCAGTAACAGTGAGCAGAAGGAGGAGAATTGTTCCAGTGTCTTTTCTGACTGCCCCATTCCTGGCCACTTCTTCCCACAACAGACCTTCTATCATCTGGAGTTTGTAGACATATTTTCTAGCATTTATTAATGCTGAGCTGCTAGCTAACATTTTGAATTAAGGCAGGAAATACTAGTCTGCATGCCTGGCAGAACAGGTTTATTTATCTATATGCTTTTCCCCTCATAGAAAATTAAAAATGCATCCTTCCCTCTTGGCACCTATAGTGAATAGGAGCAGACTGTCTATGTAATGACAAATCAATTCATGAACTTTCTGCTCCTTTACAGTGATGGCATGAATTAAACATAAATACAAGGCAGAGACCTGCTGCCTAAAGCAGACCAGCACGGGCCATAACACTGTGTTTACAGAGTGTTCACTGTTTTCTATGCCTGAATTTAGAGCTGGAGAGGCATTTTTGGAATATAACTATTGATGCTATATTCTGCTAGATAACTATGCTTGAGAACAGTTTGATCTAATAGACTCCTACTGGAGAGCTGGGGATGTTCAGCCTCTTGGTATGAAAGACTTCTTGGCAATCAACAGAATATCAAAAGACTTGTCACCAAATAAACAGGACTTTCAGGTAGAGAAATTAGTATTCACATTATTTTTCCTAAGCTAGTTCACGAATACAAGTAGACTTTCCACCCTCTCCTAGTTTTAACATGTGTTTTCATTGGGACATTTCAAACAACAATTATTTTTGAACATGTTGTCAATCCAAGGACATAGTTATAAAGCAGTTTCTTTGGATGGATTTTTCCAAAGTTGGAAAATTCTACATTTCAATTATCATAGGTCTGCCTTCTCCTGATGCAGGTGTGGTTTAAAAATTGCTAAGGACAAAAAATACCAGAAAGATTGCTTTTACTGTTTCACTGAGGAACACTTTTCACAGTCCTAAAAGTCTGAAATCCAGCAGGATTTCAACTGAAAACACTTGCTGAGCAATATAATATGCACAGAGAAAACACCACAACTTGTACAGCACCTGGGTTTATAGGAATGAGTGGACGGATATGCAAGGAAACAGAACAGCTTTGCCTTCTTACAGCTATCCTATATTTCTCTTATGGAGGCACATATTGGATAGCAGGTGTTCCCATCACTCTATTCTGAGATGTCATCTCCCAGATGCAAGATTAGACTACTGAAGTGCTGGGAAGACATTACCAGTCTCTTTCTGACCAAAGGGAACAGGTGGTTACCAGAAGTCAGATGGCAGTAATCTCATAGGGCACCCAGTTGATCCATATGTGCTAGGATGTCATTCCTCAAGTACTAGAGAAGCAGAAGAAAAAGACCAGAGTGACAGAAGATCTGCTTTTTAAGCTATCTTGATAGAAAGACTTTTTCTGTACAGCTTTGACTCTGAAAATATATAACCAAAGAAGAAATTTCAGGTGTGGGATTTCTGACTGATCTGTAGCTGTCAGATATTGATAACCTCTACCAAACCGAAGCAAATAGCTTTTGACAGGATGCCTGTTGTTGCTGGAGTGTCACCTGGTCTCAGAGTTTGAAAAATGAATCCTCAAGTCATTGTAGCTTCTCTCACATTTGGAAACATCAATCTTTCAACAGTCTGTGTTGACACAGTGGACTAGTCACTAGCAGTAGCCCATCATATCTACAAGTAGTTTCAGCTGCTGGCAGCATATCCCATAGGTTATTCATAAAGATACATGACACTGGACATGACTAAATCTATCACAAAAGCTTGCTAACTCACTTACCACATTTATCTATCTATCTATCTATCTATCTATCTATCTATCTATCTATCTATCTATCTATCTAT
>JAPSGF010000028.1:6248188-6297362 GCA_035772895.1 Perdix hodgsoniae | reverse complement strand
TATCTATCTATCTATCTATCTATCTATCTATCTATCTATCTATCTATTTTGTTATATCTGCAGCCTGAAATTCCCTGGGTATCCTTGGGATTCGTTATTCCCATTGTTTCTGGTTAACAGGACAAATATTATCCCTTTGAGCTAAATCTCCCTTTGACCAACAACTCCAGTTCAATTCAGAATGTACAGATAGGAACTAGAAGTTTAACGTGAGACATTTTCATGTAGGGTTGAAATATTTTTCTATATAAACAATGATCATGTAACGTTCCTGCATTGTTTTAGATCAGTCATTCTGTATGATCTAAGGATAAACCTTATGTTTTTTTTGTTTTTTTGTTTTTTTCCCAGAGATCTTCTTCACCAAAACGAACAACATAGACAAAAAGCTTAGAATAAATGCCTAGAACTTTTTAACTGAAGGCACCTAATTAAATGTTTTCTGAATAATCATAAGGACACATCCCTATACCTGAAACTGATGTTCTAAAGCTGACTTGTGTGGAAAATAAATATTCATATGATTTAATAAAGAATCACTGGAAAAATGTATGAAAAGAACTGGCACTTTCTTATCCTTTGTTGCTACAGCTTTTTTCCCTTTGAAATGCTAAAACAGATGACTTCTGCTTCTGTCCCACGCAGAACATCCCTATCTGTAGTGTAAGTGGGTTCTCTAAACAGAAGCTGAAGGTTTAATGAAATTAGTCAACTGTTAGAACATCAGATTTACAACCAACATTTAATAGATAAGAAATGTTTAAGAATAAAAATGTTTTACTGTGAATAATGTAAACACTGCAATATAGCAAACTAAATCCAGCTGTGGCCTCAGCTCACATGGAAGGTCTTCAGATGTTGATAGAAAATTAAGTCAATTCATTTGCAGCAGCTTGGGCAAGAAAAGCCAGATTTCTTCTCTGTTCATAACTTTGTTCACGTTAACAGTGAAAACATTCAGGTTTGAAAAAGCTTATAATAATTCTATGCTCTAGTGAAGCACCCTTAACAAAATCTTCTGTTAATTTTGGTTCCATCACTGTGTTTATGCTTTATTTTCAGCATTTGATCAGACGTACTGAAGGGCAGAGGAAAGCCTCTCAGTAAAGAAAAAAATGTCAATTCCAAGCTGGTTATGTTATAAGATGTATTAAACTAAGTATTTAAATTTGCACGATCATGAGAAAGCTTATCCAAACAAAGCAAGCCTTAATCTTTCATGCCATGATAAATATAACTGGGAAGATGTCCAGTAGTTCAGTTAACAAAGATAAACAAAACAAATAAAATACAAAGAAACTCATTCAGGAACCATCTGCAGTCATTGGGACAATACAATTTCTACAACTGACTGAACACTAAATAAATAAATAAATAAATAAATAAATGCTAACTCAAGCAAACACACTTGTTTACATCAGGGTTAACTTGCAGCAGTCTATTACGAGATCCCCATAGCAAATATTTAAAATATTCTTCTGGAAGCATACTAATACCACGCAATACTTTGACTCCTGGTACTTTTCAGCAGTCCTGAAAATCAAGTTCAGACAGAAAGTTCACACAGTGATCACCAAGTAAAATAGTAAATAAAGCCAAAACCATAATGTGCCAATACAGGAGAAAATGGAAATATCTGCAAAAGACTTCTCCAGGTTATTGCAATTAGTAAATATGCAAAACCATAATTTCTTCAACACCGCAAAACTATTAGTTTTCACACTTCAGCACTGTCCTCAGGAACTAACATAGAACAAGTTTGACTCTGAAAAATTTGCTTTAGCGAGCTGTTAGTGTTCTGTACTATCTATAAACTGCTTGCTTTAAGTAGCAGCATATGTTCTGATAACTGCAAGATACTGAAACCTATATTTAGAAATGAATACTTTCAGAAACAGCATAAAGTTTTCTGTGGTTAGGCAACTTAATTTTAAAATGTGTACTGACAATGATCATGAATTTAAATGTGTACTTTTAGTAGTATTTAATTTCATGTTAAAACTGTTTAAAAGCTGAAATTTTACAAATACAAAGGAAAACTCTTCTAAGCCAACATCAAGTTGACTGAAACTGGCACTACTGCACAGAAAATCAACATGATTTCTATCTATAAATTTCAAGAGGAAAGTGTTTATGGAATAAGTTAATTTCAAAGGATACCTAAGTTCTTTGCTGCATTTGGAAACACAACAGTGTTCCTCAGGGGTCAGTGCTGGGTCTGGTCTTTTTCAACATCTTCATCAGTGATCTTGATGAGGGGATAGTGTCTACTCTCAGCAAGTTTGCTGGTAAAGCTGGGAGGAATGGTTGACACACCAGAAGGCTGTGCTGCTGTTCAGCAAGACCTGGACAGGATGGAAAACTAGGCAGAGAGGAGCCAGATGAGGATTAACAAGAGCAAGTGTAGAGTCTAAGGAGGAATAACTGCGTGTACCAGTACAGGTTGGGTGATGATCTGTTGGAGAGGAACTCTGCAGAGAGATACCTGGGTTTCTGGTGGAGAACAGTTTGGCCATGAACCTGCAGTGTGCCCTGGTGGCCAAGGTCGATGGCACCCTGGGATGCATTAAAAAAAATGTAGCCAGCAGGTCAAAGATCCTCCCCCACTATTCTGCCCTTGTGAGGCCTCACCCTGGAGTACTGTGTTCAGTTCTGGGCTTTCCTGTGAAAAAAAAAAAAAAAAAAAAAAAAAAAAAAAGCAGGTATCCCCTGGAAGGAGTACAGCAGAGGGACAAAGATGATAAAGGTCCTGGAGCACCTCTCTTACAAGGAAAGACTGAGAGACCTGGGTCTGTTTATCCTTGAGAAAAGAAGACTCAGAAGGTATCCGATCAATGTCTATAAATATCTAAGGTGTAGGACATAAAGGGACAAGGCCATACTCTTTTCAGCTGTGTGTGGTGATAGGACAAGGGGAAAGCATAGGAAGTTCTGCACAAATGTATGTAAGAACTTCACAGTAAAGGTGATGGAGAACTGGAGTATGCTGTCCAGAGAGGTTGTGGGATATCCTTCTCTGGAGATGTTCCAGACTTGCTTGAATGTCAACCTGTGCAATTTCCTGTAGGAAGCCAGCTTTGATAGGGAAGTTGGACTTGATGATCTCTAGAGGTCCCTTCCAGCCCCTATAATTCTGCAGTTCTGTGTGATTCTGTGATTTATTGTTAGAGCACTTCATTATTATCTTCATACAATCAATATTCTTCATATAGCATGCAACAGATATTTTATGCTGATTTCATACTGTCATGTTACAGAACTGCACAAACATATTGTAAGTGTATTTTCATGTCGTGTTTTTATAAAATTACTGGTAATGATCAAGAGATGCTATGTTAAATATTACTATATTAAGCCATCAAAATAAAGGTTTGGAAGCCGCATTTAAAGTGCAGTTAAAAGTCTGATTTTTTTTTTTTCTAATATACCAATGTCAGAGACGATATCTACCCAGTCCCATTGGATAATTTCTCTCTTTCTCTCTCAGATATATTGAAGGAATCACTACATCTTTTGCCAACAAGGTTAAGTCAGAGAACTATTGTTACTAAAGGACGGAAGGAGGTAAATTGACATATCAGAAGAAATACAGGCAGTATTTTTCTGCGTTGACTTAAAGGAATCAGGGTGAATTACTAATAGAGGTGAGCAGCAAAAAAACAATAAGCAACAGATAACAAGCTCAAAGTATTTGCTGAGTTGTCTATTATATACCTCTATCTCAAGGACTGATGTCTCCTCTGCAAAACTAGAATCCTAGCAGTAGAAAAAAAAGACATTTAAACTTGTTAATAATGTGAAGTTGCAGAATACTGTGCATTAAGCAACACGCTGGATGAAGTAACATTTCTATACATTATTCTAATTCTAAAGATACAGAAACAAGGTATTGTATAGATGCTCATATATAAAAAGTACTGTACTATACTTATACTGTACTACCTGAGTAAAACATGTAGTTACACAACTGTTGCTCAGCTGTCACAAAAATCTTTGAAACAACGGATCTATATAAGAAATTAATCATTAGAATAGCAAATGACCTTTAGAAATTGAACTACTGAAATAAAATTTTCTTAACAAGAATTGTCCTATGCTGACATCTTGCCACTGTACTTTCACAGTTTCTTGTCTGAGGTCTCAGGAATGTAAATAGTTAACTTTCCTTTAGGCTTACCGTATTACTTAGAGTGGACTTAAATGACTAGAAATACCTGAGATGAGTAAAGTTTAACTATGTAGCTGTAGACACAGCATTAACAATAAAAGCATTTACTAGCAACTTAATTCAATAACTGTTAGCCTGAAGATGCAAAAAATATTTGTTAGTGATCATCCAGTTGTATTAAATTGAGAATATTAGGTATATTAATTCTCTCTTTTCTCTATAAACACTTTGTCCAGTATTGAGGATATTACTGGGGCCACATGTTTAACTTTAATTCTTGGTAAAACTGCAGCATATTTTCTTATTCTTCAAAATATGAGAGCTGCTGGTGTTTGAATGATAAAGTTAATCTTGATAATCCATCTGCATAATCAACTAATGAAGAAATTCCTGTGCTTGATAACAGGTGTGGGCAGATAACAGAGGAATCCACCTCTGCATTTTCTTGATAGCTAGAAATGGAAAAACTAAGCATAATTCAAACATACGATAGGAGAGGAAGAAAATCTGTTAGAAATGTGAAACTCCATCCACACAAATACTAATGAAACTTGCAAACTCTGAAGATAATGGTTATGCTCCCATTCAGTTTTATGTAGTAGCTTTCTGCTCTGCTTAGTGTCCTTGAAGCAAAGGTAATTGTTTTTTTCCTCTCCTGTAAGCAGAATGTAGGATATGACTGCTCTCACCCTATAGGCAGATGCATCAAACACTAATTATACTGGTAAATCAGAAACAAATTGTATTAATACATCCAGGACTAGTAGCAAGCTTCATCTTTTCTAAAATCCTCTGTTGCTCTTATCTGTTCAAATACTGAATTTTCCTTCACTTAAAGTGTCATGAAAGTAATTCAAATCTAACAGTCAGGTGGTAAAAGAAGTACATATATAATTCTATTAATCTCATAGAGAAAAGGACGGTTCACATTTTCAAGAGATCTTATGACCAATTTGATGACGACAATTGCTATTTTAGTGATGTATCTGGCAAGTTTGTTTTCATGTTCAGATATTCTAACATAATTACATTCAGTTTGAAGATATTTAATGTCTTGTTTTACAATGTTTTTCTTAATCAATATTGTTGCAATTACTAGTAACCCTACCTCCCCACCCCCCCCCCCCCCCCCCCACACACACACACACACACACACTCACTATCTTATCATCCATTAGAATAGTAGAAAAAACAAAATCATCATTCTCCTTGACTGTCTATATGTACAAATAGTAGATCCTTCTTAATCTCTGGCTTGGTGAATATATGAAAGGACTTCATACTTTGTGTTTATTTATTCTTAAAGTATTCTGTGTTCATTATGGATGAGATAAAAAAACTTTATTTGTAAAGCTACCTAGGTTCAAAAATGAATGCTCTAAGAACACATTATAAATAATGAACAGAATTAGTACAGTCTTGTTTTGGATAGAAGTTAGAGCTAAAGGTAAAATATAGGTATGCAATATTGCCAGAATTGAAAGAGAAACATCACCTCAATTTGGTAAGATTGATTCTGGAATTTATAAAGATGCTTACTGAAAAATCCACAATAGCCTATTTCAAATGTAATGTTTTAAGCTTGCTCTTAGTTTTAGTCATAGGCTGTTGGACACAGTCTAGTATTTGTAAAAAAATATTCAGCAGAATGGTGAGGATTGTTTACATTCTAATCTTACAACCTTGAGTGAGATGTTGGGTCACTCAGTATTGGTCAAGTTCAAGATTCAAGTATAGAACAGACATACTCCATTAATAAAAACAAAAACAAAAACAAAGACAAAAAAAACCAGCCATAAATTAAGAAATATTTGTGTTCACTTCTAATTTTTTTTTCTATATTTCTGTTACTGCTACTAAGCAAAAATATACATCTCTCCACAAATATAACAAGTGTTTTTTTTCCAGAAGAAAAGTTATATTCTCTATGTAGCAGGATCCAAACACATTAAATGTCATATATGTAAAAACAAACAAACAAACAACAACAAAAAACTAAAGAAGCTGAATCATTTGACACTATGATTTGCCTTTAAACAATTATACTATAGTGAATTCTGCATACTATCATTTTGGTTTAGTAGCCCTTCTCACACATTCTATTAACTCATTTAACTACCCACACAGTAAAGATGCAGAATTTTAATTTTGGTCTATATTTCTCTCAGGCAGTGAATTTAAAGTAGACAAATTCTTCCATGGCATGTGATCTAAGTTAAATACTATGAATATTCTCTAATTTTGTGATCTTACATTCATTTCATCAAAGCTGCACAGGAAAAACATGCTGCTAAAGATCATTTCTATGATTAGTGCCGTCCTTGTTACCTTCAGCAGTGCCACTAAAACCTGAAAAAAAGTATTGTTAAGATAGATTACTGAAGTCATCTGCTTGGATAGGGACAGACTTCCTTTGTCTACACTCTCTGGAGGATATTGAGAAACTTTAATCGTGTCAAGCTTCTCTCCGATTTTTATTATTATTTTTTTTAAGCATCATTTCTCTACTGAGGGTCTCTGAAGATTTCCAACCTCTTTGGTCACGTAACTCAATGTTAAAATATCTGTGACTTATTTCAGAACAAATGTACGACTGCTTAAGAAATACTTGAAAGATAATTCTCTTTATTGAAAGATAGACACCTGCACCTACTGTATTGGCAGATTTAATTATAGATGATGTACCACAAAGATAGTATCTCAAGAATAGTCATTGAATGTCAATTAGAAATCAAAGCTGTTTTCAACTCATGTGAACAGCAAGGGAACAATGGGATTAACATGCACATACACACAAAGCTTCTGAATGAAAACTTCCTTCTCAAAGATCTTGACAAAAATTTGCTGTACAAAAAAATGCAAATGACCTCAGATATCAAAATGTGAGGAAAGAATAATTTGTCAGGAATAGCCCATATCAGAGAGGAATTCAGTACATTTTTCAGTGATTAAATACCTGAATTGTCTCTAAAAAAAAAGACCACATAGGATTTTCAGTAGCTTCTTTGGACTAATATGGTATTTCAGTCAAGGTGCTACAAAGCCACATTCTTTGCTGAAAAACAAAGGTTACAAAGCCTTTGTGTGTGGACTCTACTTCCAGGCCATTTCAAAATGCTTCCAAATCAACAAATGTATAATTAGATCTGTAAGGCCTAGGGTTTTTTTACAAAGAAACTAAAGATAGGATTTCCAGGCTCCTGAAAAAGTTGTGATAGGGAGAGATAAAGACTGGACCTAAAGAGTGGTGAAATTCTTTTCCAGACATCACAAAAATCACTCACTACAATGCTGACAAGAAATATTAGGCAGACTACCTGATAATGCTGTCTAATCTACTGCCAATACTCATCAGGTACCTTATTTTCTGCAGTTCAAGAAACTTTAATTTAATTTAAAATCCTATATTCCCAGGGTAAAATGAATTTAAGAAGTCAAAATAAAGTAGCCAGAACCTTTAGTGCACTAATTGCCATTTAGAATCTCTCACAGGGATCTACAAAGAAGGGGACAATGTTTTAATGTTTCCAACATAGAGTGTTTTCCCTATTTCATGCAGCCTAATTGTCATGCAAGCACAGAGAAATAGAAGCAATGCAATGCCTCCTACATTCATTATAAGTGCTAGCCAAGTGACTGAAAGTATCAGCACCTGTCAGACATTCATACACTGACATCCTGGCAGAAGTCTGAAAAATGGGACCTCGCTGTGCTCCCCTATTCTTTGGTAATGCTACATCTCTCTTTGCTTGCAAATGCTTCAGCCAAGTCTCTTCATGGGAAAACTATTTTCATAGTTTATGCTAATCTGTTGATCCCTCATATATTTTGTTTTGTATCCAGTCTCACTATAGTAAAAGACAACTGTGACATAAATGAGTGTTAAGATCTGGATCTTATTCTCAGTATTGAGATGTAATTCATACAGAAGAAAAAAATCAATGCAGACCTCCCTTTCATCTTTACTGCACATAACTAAGAACAAATCTTTATTGCTTTGTTCATCTCAGAAGCCATGTCTATGGGTTATATAGCAAGATATTTGATTTCTTTGCGCTTTTACCTTAAAGTTCCTGAATAAATAGAGAAACATATTAGAAACAATTAGAAACATAAAGACCGAAATGAGTTAATCGTTTTATCATAACCTGAGAACTTTATGTGAAAGGAAATATAGTGCATAATATTTATAGACCAAATCTCAGATGCAGTTCCTAGGTTGTCAATAAAAATCTTTTCTTTTTAATTCTTCTTATTCAGCCCAGTTGAAATTAAAATAGTGACAGAAAAATTCTGTCAAGAAAGTGATGAAGTTAGTAGGAGATGACACTGAATCTCTTTTTTGGCATGTATTTTTGCTATGTAATACACATCATGTGTTCAGAAAAATGTAGCTGAAATTATTATTATTTTAAATCAATGATATGTCAGATTTTTCAGCTATTTTCTTTCACTTTCGCATATGTAAAATAAAACTGGAGGTAGAAACTCAAGTGTTAAGCAGTATACTTTTTTACATCTGTTTTGCTCAACTTGAGGAAAACAAAAAAGCATTAAGATGTGTTTGTACTGAAAAAAAAAGAGCAATTTTTTGCGAGAGCATAGAATCTCAGAATCATAGAATGGTTTGGGTTGGGAGGGACCTTTAGGATCAGATAACTCCAACAACCCTTCTATAGGCAGGGACCCCTCTCTCTAGACCAGGTTACTCAAAGCCCCATCCAGCCTGGCCTTGAATGTTTCTGAGGAGGGGTTATTCATAACCTCAATGGGCAACCTGTTCCAGCACCTCACCACCCTCACCATAAAGATATTTTTCTTAATACCTAGTCTAAAGATTGAAAAATGAATCCATCGGCGTATATTCCATATCAGAACATGATTATGACATTACCGGCAAAAATTTCTGAAAGTGTATTCAAGACATATGCCTCAGTTTCACTTTTTGTCTGTTAGGGCGATAGTACCACTGGGTCCAGTGAAGAGAAAGCATGGGGAAAAAAAAGCAAACAAACCAAGAACCAGTAGCTCCAAATTTTGATTCTTACAAAACTCTTGCTACAGAAAACCGTAGAACAGTGTAGAGGGACAGTGCAGCAGATATCTTCCCTGTCTTAGAATATGTAGTCATTTTTAGTACAGGTAATATTTAATTACAGCTAACAAGTCCTTCTCTCTTGCCTGACATATTGCACGACATGAAGTTATGCTTTTTCCAGAGCACTTGAAAAACATGAAGCATTGTATTTTTAACAAATTGTGCTATGTTGAACTAGGAACATATAAGAGTTGGATGGCTCAACACAGAATCACACTTTCAGTACATTTTTGTTTTAGCTTTCCACTCAGATGTCTCCCAGCAAACATAAGTTCACAAGCAGAAGAGCTATTTTTCAATACTATTTCTGTTTGATTTCTAGTATTGTCAGGGAAAATACTGCAAATTGTAGTTTAGCTAGAGCAGCTTATTTCGGAGAAATGTGTATCTAAGTTCTTTTGCAGAACTAACAAATATTGAAACACCACAGTTTAAACATTATTGTAATATTGTGAACAAAATTACATGTCTCTAATATACTGTTCCTGTAGTTTTGTATTTAGACTATATTTATCTCCTAGCTACTTGGGGCAGTATTTTGCAAATTAACTTTGATCCATTCCATCAGTGGGCTAAAATGAATTTTCATCAGCTGAAATAGTGTCTCTCCCAGAAGGCAAAAGATAAAAATAAAAATTATATTAGTCAATCGTGGAAGTAAAAATGAAGAGGGGAAAAAAAAAAAGCATAGCTTCAAAATTATGAATTGCAAGAAATATTAAGTAGTATTGATAAGCTTTCAACAGACTAAAAGATGTAGGAAAGCAATTCAGAATACTAGGAGTAGTGCTAGCTGAAAGACAAACCTAGATCTTCCATCTCACAATGGATTGCAGTTTTATATTTGCTTATGTCATAAATCTGTAAAGAAAATAGAAATATAGACATTTTTGAATTTAACACTGATTGAGATACAGCTAAAAATGTGTAAGATTTTTATACTGATTTTTTTTTTCACACTTTTTTTTTGCTATTCTTGAACTTAAAAAATTCAATTTATTGACCCAAAAATGTGTGTTCTATGATTCACAGTATGTTTACCTGATCATGAAAAAATCATTCAGTGACTTAAGAGGTTTACTTCAGCCTTGAAACAACTCCAGCAGAGAATTTCCTTCAGAAATGAATACAGCATGGTTTGGACTACAATCCCCTACTAACTTAACTTCTATAAAGTCATAGAGAGATTTCATATTTCAGGAAAATAAATCAGAATTTCTGATTATTATTATTTTTTTTCTGATCATGATTCAGAATGATGCAGATCCAAACTAGCACAACTAATAACAGACCTAACTCGATTTACTTTTCCAAAGAAAACAGACACTGAATCCATATAGCATATGGATCATTACAACATTTTGAAGAATTTAACTTTATCATGTGAGAAACAATAGATTTTAGTATGTATATGAGAAATATAGTGAAAGTCCACCTGTCACCATTCACAAATCCACATAAAATTTTAAAATGTTAAGACCTTCAAATATGGCAATTATAATAAGATTAGTTAAATACAATACATTGCTGTTTTTGTGTTTTATATAATTAGTCTACATCAACAGTGGCATAAATACTACTGTTCTATAACTTATTACATTCTATTTACCATAAAAATGTCATTGACATAAAATCAACTGTTCTAGACAAAATGTTGCAGGACATTCAAACCATGTATAAAGTACTTCCCTAGAGAAGTGTTCTTTTTTAAATAATTCTCTCAAAATATATTGCTTAGTATAATTCTTACAGCAGCTCATGATGTTTACCGACTTTTCAAAAACCATTGAAAGCTAGGAGATATCTCTGTGAAGTTTTGAGCTGATACCTGAAAGATAATCTGACAGTTACATGGATGAAATTGGATAACAATAGCAGCTTAATAAGAGCAAGTAAAAACAAGATGTATGTGAGTTACAGAGTCTTCCAGCAGACCTTCATCATTCTTGTGAGAAAGATTCAAAATAGTCAAGAATCTGTCAAGACGAGATTTCTTTTTTGAATGATAACTAGACTTGACATAACGGTTATTTAATGTTAGGACCAAGCAAAATAACTATAAGAGACCCTCAATCTGAGACCTTAAAGCATCAGCATGTTAATACAGTTTATTAAATTTAAAATGTCAGCTATTGATCTTTGGCTAGCTATTAGTCACTTCTAACTCTCCAGCTTTTAAAATATATTATATGAAGTTTTTCTGGTCCCTCTAATACTATCATATTCTGAGGTAAAAGAACATGGATACAACTGATACTAATTATCGCTACCATCAGTTCAGATCTTTGCTGAAGGATTTTTTTTTTTCTTTTTTCTAATCCAAAGTTTAGTCTCTAATTTCATTATGAAATGTAAGTCTTAAATTCCTTGGTAGAATGTATGCATTATATGTATTAGTATGTCATGATGATTATTATTATTTTAAATTAACGAATAATTGAACATAGCTGCCTCTATTTTTCAAGTACAGGGTTTTGCATTGATTTACATGGTGTTCTGCTGTATAGATTTTAAAATGCTAAGTGATTTTAAGTTACACCATAGGAACTCAACTCATTATTATATCTAGTTTAGATCAAAATATAACTGAGAACTATGAATTTCTCTTTTCATTTGTAAGACAATGATGCCTATATTGCACTTAGGTGCTGAGACTGTGTCATTTAGATGTTACCATTTTCACAGTAATATCAGTACCTCAATGTCACCAAAGTTGATTTTTTTTTCCCTTACATCATTACAAAATTTAAAGTCCTGCCCTACATCTACTAAAAGTTGAAAAATACACTGCAAAATCTCAGCTGATATTACCAGAACCCAGATGAATATCTGGGTCCACAAACTCTCTCAGGTTCCTGTGGGGCTTTCCAAGTGAATAACTGACAATATATTAGGTAATCTGAAGTACCGATGTTGAGTCTGCTCACCATGGCTACTATTTATAAGTTGATAAGTTGAGAGAGGAGTGGCTGGCAGAATGAGGGAGGTGACTGTCCCACTCTAGACTGCCTTCATGAAGCCACATCTGGAGTACTGCATCCAAATCTGGGGCCTCCAAGACAGGAAAGATGAAGAGCTTTGAAAGACAGTCCAGAGCAGGACTGCAGTCCAAGGGCTGGAGCACCTCTCCTGGGCAGATACACTGAAGGAACTGAGCTTGCTGAGCCTGGAAAAGAGAAAGTTGTGGGACCTCATTGCAACCATTCAGTATTTAAATAGAGTTAATAAAAATGAGGGAAATCAACTTTTTATTTTACACAGATAGCTAGTAATAGAACAAGGAGAAATGGTTTTAAACTAAAGAAGGAGCGATTTGGATTAGATATCTGGGGGAAGTTTTTTACTGAGAGAGAGTGATGAGATGCTAGAATAGGTTGCCCAGACAAGTGGTGGATGCTTTGTCCCTGGAAATGTTTAAAGCCAGTTTGAAGGGGGCCCTTTGGCAATCTGATCTAGTACTTGATCTAGAGGTTGGAACTTGATCGTCCTTGGGGTTTCTTTCAATCAAAAAACAACAAACAACCAAACAAGAAACAACAACAGAACAGTAGGTTTATGGAAGTTGGAAATGATGAGAGTGACAGTGATGAGAGAACAGAAAAGTTAGTTCTAGTGAAAGAATTGGGTGGATACGTAGTCATTAGAGAAATAATATTTCAGTTTCATACATTCCTAAAAAAGGGTAAGTATAAGTGTGTTACATTCAGGATATCATTTAATGAATGCTAAAACTGATACTGTCTTTTTAAGTAGTTCTTACTATAGATGAATTTTCAAAATAACAATATCATGTGAATACACTGAAAGAAAATTCCCTTTGCATTTATCTTTTTCCTATTCTCCTTTATTTGATGTTAATTCTAAATAGATTGTAACTGAATACCCTTTTATAGAGCCCAGCATAGAATGACCACACATGGTTAAATTTTCTGATTCTCTTTAATGGCGTAATTTGTAGTACAGTGTTGAAGAATTATCCATAAAAAGTAAGAAAGCAAGACAGAAAGGAAGAAAGGAGAAAGGAGGATATGTTTCTCCAAGATTAACATTGTTGCAAGATAGGATGATGCATTAGTAAAAGAAGATCAGAATCAGCTGTGACATTGCAAACAACTTTGCGAAACATAGAGTTTTATCTTCTATCACAAAAGAGGAGTTACTGCAGTGGCTGACTACTCAAAGATCAGACCTCATTCTGCTATTCTTCTACACCCTAAGGTAAGGACTCCTTCACTTTCACAGTACATGAAGAATTCATCAAATTCACCTGTGCATAAGAAGAAGCAGACTCATCTTCCAATCTTAGATTGCTAGTTTAAAGTCAGTGAGAGTTAGAAGTCTAAATACATTTACATATCTGGGATCAAATCCAGAATTTGCTCATTCAGGTTACTTACTGGAGACCTTTCATAAATCAGCTTGTGATTTTCGAAACTACTGTAAGTCATATATCTTTAAAATGTTTCAATACAAATCATTCTGGTATTGATAATTTAAATTAAAATAAAAGAAGATATTTAAAAATCAACTGCAATGACTTAAGATTCCAACAAATTTGGCTGGGGGGGGGCGTGGGTGGGAGAGTGTGTCAGGTGTCAATAGATCCAATATTTGATAACAGACGTATATAGAGAGATTTTGTTGTTGTTGTTCAGAATACATTAAATAAAAAAACATACATTGCATATGTGTGCTGCAGTTTTGCACCAGCTCAATTTACAATTCAGTCAACATGAGCCACAGTAGAGGCGGTGCTAAGTATAGCCTTTCTGGATTCATTACAGTGACTACTCATTCCACAAGAAGGCATCACTCACCAGTTGTCATTCTCTCTAAATCTTTGCAAGCCTACTGAGGATGCAGTTCTGCTAATAAGCCACACTAAGGCCTTGATCTTGCAGCTATACCCTTTATTGTTCATTATCCAACTCAAACATTGCCAAACTATTTAGAATTTAAGTGAATAGTTGAGTAAATGGCACATTTTCAAACTGTACATATCAGTATCCCAAAAGGGAAAAGTGAATGTGTGTCATGTATAACTCAAGAAGGGGAAATACTGTGGTCATCTGTATAGCTGTTTGCTAGTCCTTCATCTCAATGTTGGTTTTCCCCTTCTCAGTGTAAAAGACAATTCATCTCTTTTCTTAGTTATGTTTTTGATTCTTTCAAGATCGCTTCTACATGGAGTCATATGAAAACATATAATTACAGCATTATCCCTGAATTATTCACTACATCAAAATTACATCTAACTGGAAGTAAGACACTGGCTGATTAAAAAAAAAAAAAAATTGGAACAGAACCCTACAACTTAAATGTTTTTAAACGTTCTTATAATTAATAAATATATATTTTTTAAACTCTACTGTAGTGGACAAAGCACATTAACCCAAGCCTTTTCTCACAATTTGTGTCACTGTAACATGGACCTTTTTCTTCAGTCTCAGTCTTAGTATGTCAACATTCAACCAATTCCTCACTTGCAGTAAGTCCTTCACAGCCCCTTGTAGGAGATGGCATGTCATGACTTCTGAAATATGTCTTTCCACTTCTCCCTGACTATTTCAGATTTTTCAAATGCATGCCGAGTTGCTATCAGAGTGGAAAGTCTGTGCTCTCCAATCCCCCCAAAGACTTCCACTTGATCTATGTTTTTAAGAGGCAATTAAATGAAAAGGAAGCATATTGCTCTGTGTTGTCAAATCAGTTTTGTTTGTTTGTTTGTTTAACAAAAGGCAATATACTGAAGAAAGAAAAACATTCCGTTACACTGAAGGCATTGGTAAAAGTAAGCATTCAAACCTCTTGAATGGAGTCCCATATATCTTTGTTTATTCACTCTTGGTCCTGCTACAGAATTGGTCTACCTCAAATTACAAATGGTTTGCCTGAGATCTACTTACAGGCAATAGAAGTAACACAGTCACAGAAACTTCACAGAAACAACTGTAGGAATGTTAAGCCCATAAACTAATCACATTGCACTTGAAGATGGATTCTGTAGGCAAATAAAGGGCATTTTCTTAGATTATACATCTCTGGGCTGTGCCAAGTTTGCAAGACTTGCTTACAGAGGACACTGAACTTCTTCATTAGGTTCTCACACATATTTATTCTCATGGAATTTCCCCTTAAAAGTAAATAAATAAATAAATAAATAAAAGACTTCTCGTCAAAATCTCTAAAGATAATGGATATATATTCTTTACATCTGATTTGATATTTCAAATCTTAGTTGCCCCTGAACTTAGACGTGTACCCTTTTTCAAGGGCATAAGCGTCTTTATCCTGTAACTAACTACATTTATCTACCAGAGTAAAGAAGTCTTCATCATCAGGAATCTTTCATATTTCTACGTTTGTAAAACATGATAAAATCCAATTTTACTTTCTCTTTAGTAAACTAGATTGTTGTGCTTTCTTTTAGCGAGATGTTCATTTCATCATTTTTACAGCTTATTTGCTACTTTCAGCTTTCTAAATTTAAAGTATAGATTTTTAAACAACATGCATTCCTAGTGTGAGAAACTAGCATCTGTAGGAATTGTTGATAGTCTGCTTAAGTAACAAAGAATGACTTATCTCAGATACTACATATCTTTAGAAGATCAAATTGAAGTGGTCATTCATCATTATTCTTTGCAGTGTAATTACTTCAAGCTATACAGATTCTGACAAAGTAATTATCACAAATGTTACTTTTTCCTGTAGCAAGCCTTTGATTTTTACTAAATTTCTGTTGATTTGTGCCATTGCAACAATAGTAGGTCACCTGAAAATGTTATTAACAATTATATTCTATTTTTTCTCCTACTGATAAAGATATTAAACTATTAGGCTAAGAGCAGATCTCCTTTGGCTGACAAGTCCCCATTTAACTTGACTTTTGATAACTAAGAGCTAGTGTGGTTTAAAATCTTTCCCTGTCTTTTCCCATGGATTTTGCATAACTTTTGGGATAGAAGAAAGTAGAGAGAGGGCAAAAGTAATGAAAATGTTTCAGGATATACTATCAAGTATTTCCAGCAATTAAAAAAAGAAATCAATATACTTTTGAACGGTGAAATTAAAATTTCACCCCTCTTTTTCTTAATATGATCTTGAAACACACAGTGGATTTTATTGGCTTATATATAAGCACCAATATTAGCTGACATTAATCATTTATTTATTTCTTCTTTATCATTCTTTTCAGCTATTCTCAAATCATCTTGAATTGTCTACTTTATTAGTAACTATCCCATGTTAAAATATCCATATCTTTATACATCTAATAATCCTAAAAGCCTGTGTTATTCCAAAGAATTTATAGTAGGAAATGTGTATGAAGTCCTATTTGAGAATTTTAAAAATAAAATAAAATAGATATAAAATAAATAAAAAATATAAAATAAAATAAAATAGATAAAATAGAATAAAATAGAGCCTAGACAAAGAAGAAGAGAATCTCTTCTCTTTTCTCTCTTTTTACAAAAAAATTTTAAATAAAAAATACAATTTTTATTAATCCTTCTTATAGATCTGTGGTTATAAAAGCATATACCTTTACTTTTTTAGCATTTCACTTATTTTTTAATTTGTATTATTCATTTATATTTTTTCTGGTACCTGTATATAGTATAGAAATCTGTGAACTCTAAATGTATTTTGGTTTCATTGCTGCTGCGCATCTGTTGCGCCACTTTGCAGCTGAAGTCTAAATTAGAGCAAATTATTATTGTCCTACACTTCAGTTCTGTACTACTTTGCAAGATGGGCAAAAATAAATTTTCAGATGTTCCCAATACACTTGTACAGGTCAGAGAAGATTTCTCAGTGTCTTTTCTCGTTATTTAGATAGTCAGTTTTTCACTACAGAAGAACCAGCATTTTCATCAGTTCTTCCAAAACTGTGTCTCCTGTGTCAGCATCATAGATAAGTGTTGGGGAGGGTTTTTTAGCATTGACATCTACTGCTGCCACTGAATTAATTTGCATATGCTTCAGCGTAGTGTTCAGTTACTGTAATAATCTATGTTACTTTAGCCTTAGATTTGTCATCGCTCTGTTTATATTCAACCTTTGTTTACATCAGCGAGAGTTTTTATGTAATGATAACTTTGATAAAAAAAGTCTTGACAGAATACGAATTTGATTTTCTATCATCAGTTTTCTCTAGTTGATAGCAGTATCGAAACACAAAGTCATCATTGCACTGAAGGAGGAGCAATAAAGTTTTCTGCAGATGATATCGATATGCTTCCATGATTTAATTAATTCTACGTGTCTTTACTCACAGCAGAAAACAATACTTGGTGTTAGTTTCCATGATACACAGAATCTAAGAAAGAATACTCCTTTCACCCACCCACTCTGCAAACATAAAGCTGGGAGAAAAAAAATGATAAAGAGCTACATGAATTTCTGAAGTATAAATAGATAAAAAACAAACTCTAATTGTCATTTGTACTATATATCTAATCAAGCAAATGGTGCTATTTGATATTAAAATAAACAAATGAGTCCTTGCTTCACTTACTTTTGGAATGACTGAATGGCAGATTAGCTGAAATAATTTATATACTTCATCTCCGAGAGTCAAAACAGGCCTAACATGATGTTCAATTTTGTATAATTAACAGAGGATAAGCAGTAAAAATAAGAGAAACATCATATTGCAGTGATCTTCTGTATAGAAACTGACACAGGTGAATGATTTACTGATCATGATTGAATGTCTTTATCTATACATATGAAAAAGAAGTAAAAACTCACTAATGTTGACAAAATGCATTACTGCTACTAAAGCAATACTCCACACCATAGGACACACCATTTTCACACTTCACAATTAGACTTGCCAGCCTTGATTATATATTCTGATGGACACAGTTGGGACACACAATAAATGCTGTCTGGCACAAAGTTCAGAGAACTATGGGAAGAGTAGGATAGAACAGAAGAGGAAAGAAACATCATTATAAAGACTTACAAAATGTGTGAGCATGAAGATGAGAGGTCTTTTTTTTCACTGGGACACAGTTTTCTCCAAAAATCCCTGTCCACCTGAGACTGACTAAGATAATACACATTGGGGTGTAGTATAATCTGCTCCTTCTCTACAGAGAATTTGGACTGTTCAGTAGATATTACCAGTATGTGCAGCTGTAGTTGGTACTTTTGAAAAGTTTATAAGGCATTTATGCAGAGGCTCTTTCACGGTCTTCCTGTGTATTCATATAAAAATAGCTAATATCCATGTTAATAGCCATGCAACTGATGGTAGCAGAGGAGTCATCTGACAATATGGCGTCCAACAGGAAAGTGTCTATAAAGCAAAAGTATGGAAGTGAATTCCTCTGCGCATAAGAAATTGCACTCACTGACATTCTTTATTATTTGCTTATGGAGATAATAAGTTGTCCATTGTCCATAATGTTCATGGAGACCAAACAGTGGATTTGAGCACACTGAGATGGTGGGTTGTATGTTTCAGTCGTAGAGTTATAGAATGAATTACAGAATGGCCTGGGTTGAAAAAGACCACAATGATCATCAAGTTTCAACCCCCCTGCAATGTGCAGGGCTGCCAACCACCAGACCAGGCTGCCCAGAGCCACATCCAGCCTGGCCTTGAATGCCTCCAAGAATGGAGCATCCACACCCTCCTTGGGCAACCTGTTCCTGATGACCATGCACAGTTTTTACAATATGAAATTAAGAGCATTTCCATCATCTCACTTGCAAATTGGCTAATCATGGTGAATGTACTGAAAAACAGTATTTTGTAGTTAGTAATTCACTCTGTCAAGTAGTGTTATTGTGCTCTTTGTATGTGTTGCATATTCCATGGAAATAAATATGAAACATTACTTACAGAGCAAAGTGGAGGTGTGTGCGTACATATGTATACGGGATATACATCCTGAATTTGTCTTCCAAATGGCAACTTCCTTTATAGAGATGCTGTATATTTTTCATCAACCGTTATTTTTCTTATTACACTTAAAAATGAAAATAAAAAAAAATGCAAAAGTATTCAGATCAAATTCAAAGAAAGCAAGATGCTAAATAAACCTCTTATTTTCTGTTTCTTTTACCAAATATAATGGTATAAAATTGCAATATTGCAACCACCATTATTCAGTATTCATGTCACAGAAGCAATAGAAGTCTCATGATTTTTGAAAACTGTTTGAGTGAGCAAGTTTTCATAATTAATCTTTCCTGCCTGATTGCATTTCAGTTTCACACCTTCCATTTTCAGTCATCAAGCAACAGTGTACAGAATTTATATTTTCCTTATATTTTCCAACCAGGTACAATCATAGCGCAGTAAGGTGAAATAATGATATGGACTTAAATCAAGATTGAATTGTCATAAACTGTTAAAAATTATAAAATGTTTCAAATTTTCAGTCAATTCTTCCTACACAAGAATGATTGTTTATTATTTGATTTGCTAAGACTGCTGAAAAATGTACATACTAGAAAATATATCAAAAGATTTTGAGGTATAGAGGAAAAACAAAACAAATTGGCTGAAAACTCCATGACTCAATACATTTAAACTGAACTCAGTTTAACCGTGGCATATACAGAGCAGAAAGAATTAAAGTACATGGGAACAGAATGGATCACGTCTAAGACATCTCACTTCATTTTTGTTTATCTAATTAGATGGTACTTAAATATATCTTTCTTAGAATTAGATATTATTTGATAGTAATGAGTGAGGGATTGAACATTGATTCTAGTAGGGTAAAGAACATATCCACCCACCACCTTCTCAGTTTTAATATAATTATTGATTAACAGTGGATTTAGAAAAAAACAAGTGTGCACAGTACAAAGTTAGCAATTACCAAACAATTCAAAGCTGACCATACAATAACTATTGAAATGAAGAAATAATTGCTTTGCATTAATGTTAAACATCTGAAAAATACAGCTGCAGATAAGTAAACTTCCTGTCTCTATCTCTACTTCTACTTTTTATAAATATATAAATAGATATACTATTATAACATATAAAAATATATATATACATAAAATAAGCTTATATATTTATTATAAACACACATGCACGAGGGCTGCCCTGAAAGTAATGCCCTCTATTTTATTATGTTGGCTCACAACATCACAGACAGATCAACATTCAGTTGTAGTGGTTGAAGCTTCCCACCGATATTCCATGTTATTTTGTTGCTGTGTGGCAGATGACAACAGAGGGGCAGATAGACAGAATGGCATCTGACATGGAAATGCATATGAAGCAAAGGTGTGCCATTGAATTTCTCCGTGTAGAAATAATGGCACTGACATTCATTGATGCTTGCTTAATGTTTATGGATACCAAAATGTGAGGTGGTGCATACATGCATACAAGCATACATATAATTATATAGACACAATTACCATAATACAAAATTTCTGTCCTAGAATGTAATCCTATTCCTGTTTGAAGAAATAAGCTTCTTTATATGCTAAATTTCCACAAACACTTAGCAGTAGTTCAAGCATGAAACACCCTCCTACACTTGCACTTTCTCTTATATACATCAGAAGTTTTCTGTCGAGAAATGTTAAAGCTTTTTTTGATGCTTTATAGAAAATACAGAGAACGAGATATATGTGAAGCCTTCCCTTTGTACTGTCTGTTCTCTCAAGCTGTGCTTGAATATTCTTTGAAATGCCTCCAGCATGCCTCAAATCTGAGAAGTCATTAGCAGATGCTTAGTACCTATTTAGGTCTAAATTACATGCTCACAAAACATCTTCTATAAAGTTTGAAAAATTCACTATTGCCAGCTCCTTAATTTTATCCCTCGCAATAGTTATCATTCTCTTCAGCTGAGCCAGAACTCCTGGACTCGTGCTGCCACTGTGGTATTTTGGGTGTTTTTTTTTGTTTGTTTGTTTGTTTGTTTTGTTTTTTTTTTGTGTGTGTGTGTGTGTGCGCGCGCATGTGTGTGCGTGTGTGTGTGTGATGTAGTAGGAAAACATACTTTAAGTTCTCACTGATATCAAGATAAACTTGAAATTTAAGAAGAAAATACAAATAAAAAAAGCGACCCTATTTGTATGTGAAATTTCAGGATTAATGATGCAGATACAGCTTTTGTGATTTAAGTAAAGATTTTAACTTATATCTGTCAAGTGCAAGAACAAGATGAAGCTATCCAGTTACTGGGCAATTGGAACCTGTTTAGGAAGTGCTAAACAGGTATTTCGTTTGATTTATAACAGAGAAAGGGAAGAAAAATAACAAACCTATGCAAAAGAACACCAGATGTACTGCACTGTCTCTCTACTAGGGTGTTCATTCTTATGCTGATAAGAAATAATCCTGTAGTAGCTCAAATGAAGAGAAAAGTGGGAAGCGTACTGATTTGTTTAAGGATTTCAGGTAGATATTTTAGACAACAGAATTCATTTTGTATCAAACAAGAGTTTTAGATAAGAAGATGGTTTGAACCAGCTTCATAGCCTAGTGCATGGGTGTCCAAACGCTTGCCTTTCCTGTGCACCATAGAATGAAGAGGAATTGTCTTGGGTTGTATATAAAATATGAGTAATACATTTAATGTGTATAACTAAGAAACCTTCATTTATATGTATATATATGTATATAATATTTATTTATTTATTTATTAAAATGTTAAAACATAAAACTAGTTGGATATTTGAGATTGTATAAGTGAAACTAAGGTATCAATGTCTAGTCTGGTGAAAGAGGCAAATCTTACTTTTCAAGATGTTTGTCAAAGATTTTTGATGAAACTACTTTTCTTGTGCTTTGTCCTCAAAAATGTTTTTCCACAAATGTACATACTGCTAAAAAGCGATGGCATGGATAAGACTTGATTGTGAAATAAAGGACATATTTCTCTGGTAAGGAAGTTCTTCTAAAAGTCTGATAAAGAAACATAATCAATTTTTTGAGTTGAATATCTAATCTCATCTCCCATTCGATTTGAAAATCCACAGGTTAAGTATTTATGTTGCCTGAAAATGATGCCACTAATATACCAAAAAACTGATTATGTTTTCTGCTATCTTGAAACCTGTTCTCAAATTCCTTTATCAAAATGGGAAGTAAGGCTACATATTTATTGCTGCTCACAGCACTATATTTAGTCAATGTATCAAAATGTATAATATAATTTGCCACAAATTAAGCTTCCTGTTACGCTTTCAAACATAGCAGGATGCTTTTTCACCTTGAAGACATATATTTAACTAACTTATGTGAGCTGTCGAATCCAACAAAAATGCCAGATGTGAGCCACTTTTCATCACAGCTTTGATGGTGATATACATAACATTACTCATTTTTTAAAGTTTTGTTTTTCTTGATGTACAATACAGTGATGATTTCATCAAATGTGCATCGTCTTGTATTAATTTCTTAAGTCTTTTTTTATTAACCATCACCTGGATGCTGGTAGCTATACTAGATATGTTGACAAAGGTTGAAGAAATTGCTTTAGTGTAATTGTTGCTGCTTCATATAAATCAAGAGATTTGATTGTGTCTGTTAATGGCAACAAAAAAGCCATTTCTTTAGTGACATTATAATCACTATCAATACCTCCAATAAAAATGACAATTATTGAGCATATCTGCAGCATCACGAAAATGTTACTCCCATTTTTAAGAAAGGAAGAAAGGAAGACATGGGGAACTACAGCCTGGTGATCCTCACCACTGTGCCTGGGAAGATCATGGAGCAGATCCTCCGAGAAGGTATGTTAAGGCACATATGAGATAAAGACGTGATTCGAGACAGCCAGCATGAATTCACCAAGGGCAGATCATTCCTGACCAATCTGGTGGCTTTCTATGATGAAGTGATGGCTTCGGTAGATGGGGGAAGGGTGGTGGATGTTATCTACCTGGACTTCTGCAAAGCCTTTGACACAGTCCCTCACCACAACCTTCTCTCTACTTTGGAGAGGTGTGGATTTGAAAGCTGGATTGTTTGATGGATTAGGAATTGGTTGGCTGGAAGCAACCAAAGAGTTATGATCAATGATTCTGTGTCAGGGTGGAGGCCAGTCAAAAGTGGTGTCCCTCAGGAGTCAGTCTTGGGACCAGTGCTCTTTCACATCTTCATCGATGGCATAGACAATGCACTGAGTACACCCTCAGCAAGTTTGCAGATGACACCAAACATAGTGGTACAGTCGATACACTGGAAGGAAGGAAAGCCATCCAGAGGGACCTGGACAGGCTGGAGAAGTGAGGCCATGAAAACCTAATGAGGTTCAATAAGGCCAAGTTCAGGGTGCTGCACTTGGGTCAGGGCAATCCCAGGTATTTATACAAACTAGGGGAAGATCTCCTTGAGAGCAGCCCTGTGGAGAAGGTCTTGGAGGTCCTGGTAGATGAGAAGCTGGAGATGAGTCAGCAGTGTGCACTTGCAGCCCAGAAGGCCAACTGTGTTCTGGGATGCATTAAAAAAAGGGTGGCCAGCAAGGAGAGGGAGGTGTTTGTTCCCCTCTACTTGGCTCGTGTGAGGCCCCATCTGGAGTACTGCATCCAGGCCTGGGGCCCCCAGTACAGGAAGGACATGGAGCTTTTGGAGTGGGTCCAGGAGAGGAACACTAAGAATCAGAAATCTGGAGCACCACTCCTATGAAGAAAGATTGAGGGAACTGAGCTTGTTTAGCTTGAAGAAGACAAGACTCTGGGGCGACCTCACTGTGGCCTTCCAGTATTTGAAGGGAATATAATAAACAGGAGGCAAAACGACTGTTTACAAGGGTGTAGAGTGATAAGGATGGAATGGTTTTAAACTGAGACAGGGGAGGTTTAGGTTAGATATTAGGAGAAAGTTCTTCACAGAGAGGGTGGTGGTGCACTGGAACAGGTTACCTGAGGAGGCTGTGGATGCCCCATCTCAGAAGGCATTCAAGGCCAGGCTGGATGTGGCTCTGGGCAGCATGGTCTGGTGGTTAGCAACCCTGCACATTGCAGGGGGGGTTGAAATTAGATAATCACTGTGGTCCTTTTCAATCCAGGCCATTCTATGATTCTATTATTCTATTCTATGATCAGTACTTTCACCTATCACCAAACAATAAAATTTGTTTCTATACTCTCCAAACTTCTTTTAACAGATTTTTCCATTTCTTCAGTTTTCCTGGCTAGAGTCTTTTGAGATAAACTGATCTTAGAATTATATATTTTTTTCGCTACCACATAACTTGTCTTATAATAGAGGTCGTTTAAGCTGTAACTTAAAAAAATAAATTAAAAAAAAATTGCAGAGTTGAGAGTTCTTTTCACTTTTGCTATTTTGTCTTTGCAGATCATTGTTTGATGTGCATCAAATGTGGCTGCATGTTTTTGCATATAATATCTTTTCAAACTATAATCTTTTAAAATTGTCATTGTTACCTTACAAATTAAGCATAGTGACACATTATTTGTCCGGACAAAATGTACTCATATGTCCATTTTTCACTGAGTACTCTTTCTTCACCCACGTTTTCTCTTTTTTGGAGCGTTGTGTTCTTTTGAGAAAACATTAGGCAGCTTGAAATATTATTATTGGTAATCTCTGTATTTTATTCAACAAGCAGCACAAGCACATGTAACGTAACACATGCAGGTTTTGACTCTACTGAGCGTGTGTAACAGGCACGAGAAGTAGAGTCATCACTGAAATGTGCCCTCCTTTTATCCTGCTTTCAGCTGAGGCAGTGTTAATAGTACACTGATGTTTTGGTTGCTGCTGAATGATAAAGGTGTGCCTAGGTGTGATGTGGGCAGCTTGACAGAGAAGAAATATTGTCATAATGCTCACTGGACAGAGGGTACACTGGATAGCTGTGGATTAGATTATCTCAAGCTGTGTGCGGTCCACCTGCTGTGGGCTACAGTTTTTTGAAGGCATTTTTGGAATATTAGACTACAGAAAAAAAAAAAAAAAAGAAAGAAAAAAAAAAGGAATCTAGTTTGCTTCTAGATTTTACCAATAAAATCAATTTTATGCTATATACACCTGAAACATGGAACTCGAAGCCCTAAAGACCATGACATCACTTTATCTGTAGCTGTTATTTGAGCCCACTGCCAAGGTGGAAAATGAGAGACTGAACTGATATTTTCTTAACTTCTGCATCTCTAAAAATTCTTATTTGCTACAAAAGAAAATAATATAGAAAAAAAAATGAACACAACATTACATAACTAACTTGAAAAGTCTGCAAACTAGCTCCTAGTTCTCTAAGTGGAAATATTTTTTGATAGAAGGAAATATTTTATACCAACAAACATTTTGTGTTCTCTAAAGAGAAGAATCAAGATTACTATTGATATTCCTGATTTCTGTTCTAATTTCATTGGTTTCAACAAGAAGCAGCAGTACAGTTGATTCTCAGGTTGGAGATGATGGTAAAAGATGGAATAACAGTGGTATTGTGAAAATAAAGAGGAAAAATAAGATTTTTACATTTTTAGTGATGTTTCTAATTTTATTTGAGTGTATTTATCAGAAAGGAACACAAAGCCAAAAGAAGAATCATAAAACTAAAATACCAAAAAATGATGACATATTCTAACTGGTGAGCATTGACCAATGACCTTGTGTTAAAGATGTGACAGAAGGAAATGTCATAGCAGAACTTAAGTTGTCAGAATGGTCAATGCAGAGCTTGGGTGCACAAGAAGGCTGAAAGCACAACCTGTCCATGTAAGCGACAAAGATCTTTGGGGCTGAAGTGGCAGGGACTCCTCTGGATTCCTCAGGAAAGGGCCTGGAAGCCAGGGACAAATCTTTAATAGCTATTTTTAACAGTAATTTTTAAAGATCATATGGACAAGGAGTAGCTGGAGTCAGTGCCCAAATATTTGTGTACGTTGAAGTTGTCAGGATCGGATCTTGACCACTAAAGTTTTTTCTTTGAGAAAGGCACTTGGCTTTAAACTTTATTAGCACCAAGAAGCCCTAAAAGTTGATTATATCACTCAGATTAAGTGACTTTCATATTTCTGCTGATATACAATAATTTCCTTCAGTAATTGAATTCAAGTGTATTTACACCTGGTTGCATTCAGAATACTTTTAATTGTCTTTTGTATGTTTTACTTTAAGATTGGAAGGCAAGTGTGCTGATCTGTGAGGCTGTTTCATGCATTGAAATTTGATACTAACTTATTCTTTCATTCTTTGCCTCAAGTGCAATACATTTAATTGGTTCCCAACCACTGAATTGCAATCATGGTTTATGGCTTAGCTTGCAGTCTTAAAAGGTTTGATCTAGCTTCATTTTCAATATTCAGAGCACACCATTACATCAGCGACTACCATGAGGAGAAAAGGGGTATATTCTTTCATTTTTTACTGTTTGTTAGCACTGCAGTAAGATGTAGCAATTTTCTTTTACCTTAGGGTTCACTCGGTCACTGCTGATTGATGATCAGTCATACTCCAATTGTGTTCGCTTGTTGTACAGCTTTCAATATTATTAAAAAACAAAAGACAAAACAAACAAAACAAACAAAACAAACAAACAAAAAACAGAAACAAACAAACAAAAAAACCCAAACGCTTCTTTGAGTCCAGAATCTTTAAAGCCAGGGATCGAGGAGCGACAGTGAGGGGAGCATTGATGTCATAGTGCTTCAGAGTCAAGCACTGAATCCCTGTATGTATGTCTTCTAATTCCTAGCACTTCTGTTTAATAATCTTCGTGTCATTGCTTCATTTTGTTTTAGATGATAGTAAAAGAAAAATATTTCTTTGTGTGAATTTTCTGTTCAATAGAAGACAGCTGACATGAACTGATACATCCATAAACTAACTGAATATATTTTTAGTTTGATAAGTACTTCAAATTACTCAGCCATTTAATTTTCATTACCGATATTCATATACTTCCTTCTCTTTGATGTAATGATTTGTTCTATTCTGGGGCCCACTAAAACAAACATTTTTGTCTTTAAAATAGCAGTAAGGCTGCAGCAGGTCTTTAAAGTATATTAGCAAACTTGCTGAATATTTGTTGTGGTTTCATGACTTTTTGTTGTCAGTATTCCACATCAGAACATCATGTGGACCAGTGGGAGTTAACGAGTTAATGTTCTGGTTCCGTTTACACTGTGGACTCTTTGAGTATCCTGATGGGATGGGAGGGGAGGCATCCCCAGAAGACCTGTCGGGAAGAGGAGCTGCGGACTGGACCTGGAGTGGCTGCTTCTCCCCGTCTGTCCCGGCTCAGCCGTCTCAACTCGCCGCGGAGAAAGCACGTGCTTTTCCCTCACAGTATCGTGGTTTGACTCTCATTTTTTTGATACTCTCGTCTCTCTCGTTTCGTTTGATTTAGTTAGATTCAGTAAATTACCCTTCCTCCTCAGATCGTTGCCGTTGTGTTTTCTCTTTGTTAAAACTATCGGCTAGCTCTCTGCCCTTCCCCCTCTCCCGGAACGCACGTTCGTTTTCCCTCTCTTCTTCCCGAGGCCTTTGCCCCCCCTGTCACGGACTTATATCTAAGGATAATCCGTGACAGTATTTCATTTCTGTTTACAAAAGCACTCAAGTGCATGTTAAATTTTATCAAATTCTGTATTTGTTTCTGTGTTTCACTCCTCTATCTCTCCAGGGATTGCAGGACAATCTCTAAACTGATGCCTGCATTGCCTCGTCCCTTCCTTTTCCCATTCGCATTCCTGTCTGCTCATCCTTACACATCCTCCATGCAACCCTCGCCCCAATAACTCTTCCCTGTTTCTTTTTCTGTCTCTCTTTTTCCTCTTCTCTTTCCTCTTCCTCCCATCCTGGTCATCATTTCCATTCCATCCCTCTTCTTTTTCTCCTCTTTCTTCTTCTTCCTTATTATCCTCTTCATTCTCCTTCTTCACACCTAACTGTCCGTAAACCTACTCTACACACTTATCAGAAGGTATTTCTCAAAGATGTGCTCAAATACAAAAGTATATTTGATGGAGCTACTTCAAGATATGAACTTTCATAGCCTTATGTTCACTACCTCTTTCTTAGGTTATTACTGCTGAAAAGAACTCTGAGAATTCTGAAAAAAGATTTTGCTGGGAAAGAAATTTACAAAGTTTAAACTGAGCAGGTATCTGAATCTGTACTGCTTATAGTTTTTTTCTCAGTATGGTGTTAATGGTACCTCATGAGTTCTTGAAATTGCCATTATTAGTATATATGTCACCTAGACTTACCTAATCAAGATCATCCCCATTCTTGAGACTAAAGGAAAATAAAATAATTTCTGGTAAGGCAGTTAAAAAGAAAGTATTTATGAAACAAATTGCATTAGCAATACATTTGTAAAGTATCAAAATGTGGGCCACTGCAGTTTCGAGCTTACACATCAACACTGGAAAAAATGAATTTTTTATATAGTATATTTCTAACACTTCTGATGATTTCTTTTAGTTGAGTGAAAATTCTCCCTGTGCACCCAACTTTGTGTGATTAGATATATAAAAATTAATTATATGAGCAATCCTTATGGGGATACTAACATCCAACATGAAGAGAGTCAGTTTTGCAGAGAAATCTTAGAGCACAGAGTTGCTTTACGTAAGTTCGGGTAAAACCAATTACTTAGCAGAAGACATGACTGAAAAAGTCTCTTTTCCTATCTGAAACTGCAGATTCACTGTAAAATAAAAATGTGAAAGTAAAAATTAATACAACTGCACATTTGTTCAGCAGGAGACTTTATGCATAGCAAATCAAGCATACATTCTGATTTTGAAGTTCTAGAAAAGATTTTTTGCTCAATTTCCCTCTCCTTTATGGTCTTGAAATGTAGGTGAGAAGTTGAGAAGAATAAAGGATAACAAGACTGTGTTGTAGTTACTGGAAGTGTTATAGTTATTGGAAGCAAATTTTTCTTTTCATTTAACAATCATAAGTTTCTATATTTCAGATTTTTCAGTATGTGCAGATCTAAATACAATACATCAGGCATGTAATTTGAAGTATACTTGTTCCTTCTTAACAGTTTCATATCCTCTTGAGTTTCCTTGGAAGGAAAATCATAGTCAAGTATTTTATAGAACAAAGCTTTTTATATCTAAATAAATCCACGAATACTATATGATTTCTTACTCAAGGGTAGGAAAATAATACGACTAGGATCAGTTAAAGAGTATTATCTCAGAAGGATACTGAATACAACTTTGAAAAGTCTAACTATTTACTAATATACAAGTATAACATTTGTGCATTTTCTAAAGGAAAAATGAACTGCATCTTTTAATTATTATGTTGTCTGTATTTTCTTCCTTCAAGAAGAACAAGTGAAAATAAACAAACAAATAAATAAATAATTTGCCCTAAATATTATTGCTGAATTAAATCTTTACAGCTCACAAAATGTGTGCAGCTCACAAGAGCTGTAAATATTATTTCAAGCACTGCTGAAGTGTGATTATTTTTTATTTATCATTGTTCAGACAGACAACTATGAAGACTGGGCAAACACTATATTTTAAATAGACAAATGTTTCTCAAAATTACTTTCTTGTCTGCTGCAAGATCTGAGGAGAGCAAAATCCAAACCTATAAAGTCAAAATGAATTTGATCAAGTTGGAAGAAGACTAAATTTCACAAATATCCATCAGTTACATTGCCAGCAAATATTATATGGGCAATTTTCTGAGATAAGTGGAACAAACTGGAACAAGAACATCAATAAAAACCAATCTTGTAAGTACATTTTCAGAATAAAGTATTCAGAATCTAATTTTTGGATACAGATTGTCAAAGCATTTGCTGGCATACCTACGTTTTTTGACACAGCATGACTGGACATCCTCTATAGTTCCAGTGAAAGATAGCTTACAAACCATAAATTCTTCTCTGAGAAGAAAATGAAATGAGAAGAAAACTCATTACCAGCATATTTAGTGACTTCTGAGGTGAAATACGTAGTAATCTGGAGGCAGAGTATTAGATTAAAAATCTGAACATAGCAGAAGCCTAAATTCAATGACATTTAAGCATAAAACATTATTAGGTATTTGTGTTAACAGGAAATGAAGATCTAGGATGTGGAGAAAACTTAATATTACAAAAAAAAAAATGACATTGGAAAGCTTGAAATAAGTATTTCTAGAACAGTTTAAGTCTCTTTAGTGGAGAGACTCATATATGACAGGTGAAACTCTGGAGGCAGAGTATTAGATTAAAATTACTCAGGTAATACTCTGGAGGCAGAGTATTAGATTAAAAATCTGAACATAGCAGAAGCCTAAATTCAATGACATTTAAGCATAAAACAGTATTAGGTATTTGTGTTAACAGGAAATGAAGATCTAGGATGTGGAGTATTTCTAGAACAGTTTAAGTCTCTTTAGTGGAGAGACTCATATATGACAGGTGAAACTATATCAAATACAGTTAATATCTATACATATTAAGTACATGCGTCCAGATTTATGTTGTTAGTCTTTACCAAAGCATTGCATGTTGTTGGGCAACTTGACTATTTTATAATATGATCACAAAAAACTATTCTTATACCTAAATGTAAACGGAGAGCTCCTGCAAAACATTTATCTGTACAAATAAATACTGTCCTTAAAAATAGAAGTGTAAATATCAAACATGTTTATTCTGGATATATATCCTTGAAAACAGTGATAGTCCAGGATTTCAAGAAGTATTGGTATAACTCTCCTCTGCATATCTTTCTTTTTCAACTAATGTATTCTAAGCACACGCAAATATGTAGTACAATAGATTTGATAAATAATCACATATCCATGTACCTAACTGTGATTCCAAAATTGTGTTACAGCTTCATTTCTATGATTCTGTGATTCTATGCAATGCATGGAAGGGAACGTTAAAGAAAGCAATGCACAAATTTCAGTGATGTCACATTTTTTCTTTGTTCATCTCAATCTGCACAAGGACTGTGCTTAAAGGAAAGCTATCTTGTTTTTACCAAGCAGGACTTACAGTGCTGCTCTTAATCAGGCTAGATACTTTAAAAGATTGGTATGCAGCATCATATAACTCCCCAAAAATGTGAATGTCTAATTAAAAAAGAAATAAAAAGGAAAAAGATGAAAGTACCGCAGTATTTGTACATCAAAGTCTTTATCACCCTTTGAAATGAAAGTATACTTCTCAAAAACTTTTTTTTTTTCCCTTTTTCCTGCAGGTCTATCTTTTCTCTCTTATTATTATTTGTATCTGAGTCTGTTTTAATAAAAGTATATTTCTCAGTCTGTACATTACTCAGTGTGTTTTTCTTGAAATAATCATCAAGATATATATAAAAGATAACAAAGTAGATGAATATATATGTGTGCATTGAAAGGTCACTTTGTTGGAACATGAAAAGGACTTAGACTCTGTTTATTGGTACGAACATTCCACAGTGGTAAAACAGATACTTAATTTCATGAAGACCACTGAGTTTTAAGACAAGTAAAATAGGTGGATTTTGTTGGGTTTGAGACATTTTTCTTACTTTTATCTTGGTATGTTTATACTTATTTATCTATTTATTTTGTCGCGGTAGGGTTTTTGATGCAGTTGTGAGGTGTTCATGTTTTTTTTGTTTGTTTGTTTTTGTTTGTTATTTCCTATACAACAGGGAGCAGATTTGTTTTCATCTGCAGAACATGCAATCTATGGAAGAAATTTACACTTATTCCAGAGGGAATTGCGCAAATACTTGGACAGCATGACACATACAGATTCTCTGGAGCCTATTTTCAAGATTGGTGTCCTGTATACTCCTCCATCAAATATCACTGGGAAAACCTTGGACAAAGATTCCATACTGCAATTAGGAGTCACTTGTTTTGTCTCTCACCTTTTCTGCTGTGTAATCTTCCTCTTCAAGAAATCCTTTTACATGGGATTTCCACAGATCTTACAGATTCTTGGAAAATTCCTGCTCATTTCTCAGAAATCTGTTACTATTTTAGATGTTTTAACTTATCTTTTTATGAAACACTTTTTTTGGCTTAACTATTTTAACCTATCATATTTCACAGTCCTTTCTGTGTCCACATAGAACTTCAACTTTTTTGAAAGACACTTCTTACTACTACAAATCTTTCCTTTTGCTGTTTAGCTGCTGACCTCCTTTTCGTAACAGATGGTATGAGCTGACTCTGTGCTACCAGTGTGGTCTTCTTCAATAGTTTCTGCACTGACTGCAAGTATGTAATTCTCTGAATATGCTGTCCCCTTTAGCTTCCTTTTGACAAGAGCCCTCATTTTCACCTAGTTCTCCTTATTAAAGCTTAGCAGTAAATTCTTTGGTTTGTTGATATTCCTGTAGGATGCTGAATGAAAGTACCCTATAGTTGCTATTACAGATGGAGCTTCCATGGTCAGAACACTTACTGGCATATTACTGAGCCAGATAAAAGGTTGCTTTTCTTCCTGTGGACTTAAAAGCCAGCCATTCTATTAAATATTACTGATGCCACCTAAAAATATCACCTAAATTTAGCATTGTGATTTGACATTTGTCTACAGAGTAATTGAGGACATCTGTTTATTTATTTGTTTCTCTTACCTCTCAGTATGTAGCACTCACCTATCTAGTTTGAGTCCCGGTATAGACAAACAACTATACCCTTCTTGTTTAGATATAGGATTTCAGTTTACAAAGACTTCAGTACTTGAAGCAGTAAGTTTGTTATTTTAATACAATATTAAGAATTCTTAAGTGCATGTTATTTCACCAGCAGTATCATTTATGCATATATTTCCTATATAAATTAGAGCCTGATTTTATGCTGATTCTTATGAGCATTTTCCTTCCATCAAGTTTCTGTTTCTAGCCTTGCATTCTTTTAGTGAAAAACATACCAATTCTTCTATTTCAGTTAATCTTCTAGCAACTGCATAAAAGCAGGTTTACCATACCTGCTGTCTCAATTTTTTTTTTAAATGGAAATTATTTTCCACTTACCTATACATTTCTATTCTCTGTTCTGTCTTTCATCTTAAGATAAAGAATTATCACGACTTCCACTTTGGGAAATCCTTTCCAGGTGTGTTAACTGCCTGTGAAATCCTTTGCAGAAGTACTCCCAGTTGCATATACAGTCTGCTTCTTTTCTAGAAATTCCCCGGCTTCTGATGAATATCAGAATTAATATCACACCTTCCTCTTTCTAATACCTTTCTGTCAGACATTAAAACCCTACATCCGCCTTTCTCCTTGGTCTCATTTTAAAGAGCAGGATTGTTAAAGCTTAGAAAGATTGAGGAGTGATGATCCACAATGAAATAGATGAAGTAAGTCTAATCAGGTGACCAGTAGGTCAGCTTCAAAAAATATCTAGGTTCTACTGATTGCATTGATTTTTTAGACTTTACTTAACTATACTGACTATGAATGATGCTTAGGTGCACATTAACAGATGCACAATCAGGCAATGAAATTCAGATTTTTTAATCTTGAAATAAGTCTAATCTAAGTCCGAAATCAAACTTCTACGGAAAATTTTGTATGTGTTCAGTAGCTACCCAAACAAGGAACAGTCTATTCCATTTCCAAGATTCCATCATACCCTTGTGATTTCTTCTGAAGGAAACATAAAAACAGACTTAGAGCAAGTAAACAAATTGAAAATGTACCATGATTATAAAACCATGGAGAGTTTGAAGAGCTTGTGCTCTCGGACAGAAGATGATGAAGAGGGTTTCTAAATATATTTTCGCTATTGTTAAGTGTTATGCAAATTTTAGCTAGGAAAGACAGAAAGAAGCATGGAGAACAAAACAGAAGGAATATGGATGCACAAGTTACTAGAAGAGTGCATTTCTTGATCAGAATCATAAACAAGAAACTTTATTGTTTCCCTTCCAAAATATAGAGATGGGAATTGTCTTCTAACAAACAAATGCCAAGTAATTTTATCCAGATCTAGAATTACTTCCTTATTGATTTCAAGAACACCATAGATTCATTTTATATATAAGATTTTATATCAACACATTGTGCCAAAGGATTTTGATAGTTTAATTGTGAACGGTTTCTGTAGATACATGGAAGAAGACTGACATATTTTGGTAAGTACTGAATTACTCTGAGAATGCACTGAAGCGTAAATTTTTAGATGACAGTATGTATTTTAAAGATTTGCAGAAAGGAAGAATGAAGAGAAGTACTTCGTAATACTCAGAAACATATTGCAACAAAACAACAAACTCATAGATGAAGTAATATGTTGAGCAGGATATGAAAATTAAACTGGTATTCCTTAAGTCTTCTACTCACACAATAGTTTGTGTGCGCTCCTGTTATTTTAGGGAATGTATATTGGTCCAAAAGTAATGCTTCCTATTTATTTCCATAGAAACAACAGGTATAAAGAGCGCAACAACAGTATTTAATAGAGAAAATTCTGAGCTAAAAACACTAGTTTTCAACAGTCACTGCCATTAGCTATGCTTTTTTGCTAGTGATGAACAAGAGACTGCATTTTGCACTCATAAAAATCTGCATGGCCACCTGGAATGTGGTTTGTCTTTCATGTCACTGTCACCACTGCTGAAATGCACCACTCACTGCATCACTGTGTTCACATCCCTACTGTTCAGTTTCTGTAAACATTCAGCAAGCATAGATTAATGTCAATAATTATCACTTTTTCAGACTGCCCCTCTGCTACCATCTGTCACATGGCTACAAAATATAATGAAATATTGGTGAGAAGGTTCAAATTCTACTGCCATACCACAAACATCTGCTTATGAAGTCATGGGCCAACATAAAAAAAATAGGAGGCATTTCTTTCAGAACAGCACTCATGAAAGAGAAACTAATATGTAAAGATTGACAGAAGTGACAAAGCCACAGCTTCCTTGATAAATTAGTTAATGGATGGAAAACACACATACACACACATATATATATATATATAAAGAATTATAAATTCAAAACAAAACAAATTGTCTTCAAGCAGGATTGAATAAAAACTCAATAAAGAATTTTCATGTGTTGAAAGAAGTTATTTTTGTTTTTATACTTCTAGGATCTTGCTTATTTTTTTCTATTTTTTTCTGATACATTCTGTGTTTCTGTCCCATTTTCAAATTGAAGGGGTTAAACAAGAGAAGATGAGAAATCAGATGAGAAACGGATGAGAAAAGCCTGCTTAAATTCTAAAACATTGTGTAAAGAAAATAAGCAAGCAGAACAAAAATAATGATAGTTGCGTACCAATTATTTCTATCAAAATATTACTACAAATTAATATCATCATATTAATAGTTATGCCATCTAATTGAACAGGTTGCATGTTGCATGTTAAGCCAAGTTATGGTTCTATATATTTTTTACACATTTATAAGAAGACATATTATGATTAATATCTGAATGTGATTAATTACAAAGTAGCAAGTTAATTACCTTCAAAAGTTTGCCAAGTTACTGATAATATCAATCAATCATTTAATGTTTTCAATAAACATAACTATTGATAACCCAAACTTGTATGTTTTGAACATGAGTATAAGAAGTTAGGGTGATTGTTTAATACATATGTGTAGTGCTAGTTTTGAAAAATAAAGGGAGGTTCATTCAGCAAAAGAATCAGATCTTTTTCACATGAGATAGAAGAGAATTACTGAAAAAATGGAGACTGTAAAAATTTTGCAACATGCAAGGCCAAACATTAAAGCAACGACAACAACAAAAATCAAAATACAAATAAAAAGATATGTCAGGGTTAACAAACCAGTGGTATCCTACATTAGCAATAGGGCATTGACTAAGTTTAGCAGTGGTTCTTTATTTAGTAGACTGATAAATCTGTTGAAAACAAGCATAAGAAGGGGCTGTTTTAAATAATAGTTTTCATTGCAAACCTTTTAGGTTTTAAATAAAAAGGTCAGTTTAAATCAGACCATTTATGCAATTAATATCAGAGATAAGGGATAAGATCTCAACTTTTATAGAAAAATAGATATCAAAGGTTATTTATGAAAGTCTCCAAAGAACTGTCTAAACTGCTCTTTTTTTCATTCAAGGTTCATCGTCAGTCATCTGATGATTTTGAGAAAGCAATTCATACAAAAACATCAAACGTCAAATTATCTGCTGGAGCCAACAAATTCTGTTCTTGATACGTGAGGATCTGACTGAAGCAACCTTATATTTGCTAACAGTTGCCTTTAATAGTGCCTCTCCTTGAAAGACAGGATGAAGATTAACTGGGATTTTCATGAAAAATATATAAAAAAGAGGGTGAACAGTAAGCGAGCCAAATTACCAGAAAACCACTGACAAAAATGTAACCATTTGTATGAAGGAAAGAAACAATCACATGGTATTGAAAGGAACAAGTCATGTATGTGTGTGTGTGTGTATGTGTATATATATATGTCCACATATATATATATGTATACTTTTTTTTTTTTTTTCCCCTGTGATGTACTGTAAACAGAATAGAAGCAACAACAGAAATATATGGGGTGTAGCAAAACTTTCACATTTTCTCTTAGCAAGCTAGGAAACCAGTTTCAAGATTAATTTGTTATGAAGTGGACACATAGCTGATTAGAATGAAATTATCTATTTTTCACTGTCCAAAGAGAAAGATTCACAGAATAGAGTTTTATTACTGTCTGAACTGTCTATCTTAGAACTGACCTCAGTGAAATAACCAAAAATTAGATTTAGGTAGTCAAAACTGAGTTCAGTAGTATTTTCAGGTTAGATTTGATTTTGTCCTTTCAGTGAGTTTCAGAGGACATTCACACATTTACAATGTGTGAACATTTACAACAACACAAATAGGGAGCAGTTCTTCATTAAAAAGATCTGTTGGTTGCACCTATCATCTAATGGTTATGAGCCAATAATGTCACTCTGTTATAAAATACACATGTGCAAGTAAATAAATGAATGCACAAATAGAAAATAGAGAAATAAACTAATTGTGTTTATTTGGCATGCCATTATTTTTGTACAGTACAACTTAAGACATTAGCAATCTGTTGAATACAGAAGAAAAAAAAAATGGTGAGTAGAAGACTAGGATTTATGGTCCACAGGGACAGACTGACAAAATATTTTGGTGCTTAATGTAAAGAGAAGATGGGTGTTAGGGATACACTGTCTGTACTCAGATTCATAGAAGATACTGAAAGGAATAATCCATAGTGAAAGTGGATAAATAAAAATAAAATGAGTTTAAGGTGCAAAAAGAACGATTTAGCTTAGACAATAGGAGAAGCATTCCAGTCTTAAAAATAGTAAAACATTGGAGTAGATAGTCTGAGGAGTCAACATCATTTAAGAAATCACAAGAAATCATTTGTTAGAGTGGTTTAAGTAATGTAAATCCTTTTTTTCAGTTAGGAAGAATGGCATAAATGCTTTGAGATCTCTATGCAGAGCTTTAATTCTGTGATAGTGGAAAATATGAGTCAAGCTCATAGTGACAGTATAAAGAATGCAATCAACCTTTCTGCCTGATTCATTCCTTTCTAACTTCTATCAAAGGTTCTCTCCTCAACAAATTTCCCATTATTTCATTTAAATATACCAATGTCATACATGTGTTATGATGGTAGTCAGAACAACTGAACTATTATAAAAATAGCAGATATCTCAGTAATTATTAGACTAGCTGACTGTACTGAATTTTTGATATCTGTAGTATGAATTAAAGATTAATATATACAGGACAAACACCAGTGTGGCCTAGTCCTTATACAGGTGTTTTGCTCCAATTTATTGGAGGGAGAGGAGGTTCTTTTAATATCTGTATACCCGGCGTGAGATTAAGAAACAACGGTTCAAATGTTGGTCCGACCAGTTTATTACAGATGTTAATTAAGGAGATGGGGAAGGGAAGGACGGATGCTATTATGAATTAGGGTAATGGGGAAGGGAAGGAGGGAGATAGAAAAGATAGGAAAGAAGAAGCAAGGAGTCTTTATAGGAAGCAAGAGGGAGATAGTCACCATCATGGATCCAGCGTGGTTCGTAGTTCAGTCTTTGATCTTCAGAAGTGGTGGGTCGTCGGGCATTATTCTGTTGACAACAAGGACGGCGACCATGGGATGATTGCTCCCTTTTCAATGGTTTCAAAGTTGTCAATTCAGGTGTCTTTGGAGTGACAGCTAAAATCCAAAGTAGTTGAGTCAGCTCTCCTTGGAGTGGCAATTTCTGGCTTTGAGGTCTCAGTAGAAGCTCCTTTGTTCCTGCCTTCCTGGCCTTGCCAGAAGATAAGAGGGAGCAGGGAGGCAACAACTTGTATCTTGCCTTCACAGGATACAATGGCATCATCCCCCAGTTTCCCATACAAATTGGAGTTATTTAGTCACAGGCCAGATCTTCCACCAGTAAACTGTCCTGAGCACTATCTTCTGAAGGCAAACAGCTAAAATTGTCTCTACAGTGATGTTGATTGCCACATGGCAACACCCTTCACTCATCTCCTAGACAAGTCAGTCTTATCACAAGAAATACCTCAGGAAGCAATCTTTGAGCCAAAAAACAAAGAAGGATTCTCACAACAGGATAAAAAAAAATACAGCCTTCATAATCCAGAACTGGAAAGATCTTCCAAGCAGGGTTTTCGATCCAGATGCCAAGTCTGCTTTTGAAATACATCACTACATGTGAAAATGTAAAACTGCAGCTAGTACTTCAATCCCATCAAACTTATAAAAGGTGATTAACTCTGAGTGTATAAATTACATCTTTTGAACTGGAGAAGTCTTCGTCTGAGTGGCACAGGAACAAATGGTGCAGAAAAATCCTTTGCATCTCTTGGTGATTCTTGGGCAGAGAACCAGGGAAAAACATACATGCACACACACACACATAGATAACTTGTATCTGCAGAGTAATTTCTCAGTCCTACTTTAATGATTTGAGAAAAGACAAGTAAAATAATTTGTCAGCAACACACTTTTTTCAGTTCTGACTGCGCTAGTGCTTTAACTCCAGCCTTCAAGTAAGGATAGAAGTTTCTCACAGTTAAAAAATGATTGTGTTTTGATCAAAAATACACCTTGGATCTGTTTACAGACTTTATAAAAATAAAATGTATACAGGACTCCAAAACAGTCCTTAAAAACAAACATATTTCTCTGTGCAAAGCACTAACGGTGAGTTTACAGAAGCAAAATGCATGGTCACTCCATATTCAAAGCAAAGTTCTCAGCTTGGTCTGCTTGATTTCAAATGCAATGATGATAAATCGGAAGAAAACATCAACAGCAACAATAAACAAAACCACAAAAAAGGTAACTCTATAAAAACCTGAGAAGCCATCTGAAGATTTTTACCTCTTATTCAGAATCACTCAGTTCCTTGTATAAATGTTGACGACAGACTTAGTAGACTTACTCAGCTAGCTTGCCTTGGCAAGTTTGTCACTTGACTATGTGCCAACAGAATCTGAAGGACAAGGGTATTTCCACTAATGTTACATAAGAGTCTGAAGGTTTGGCATTAAGATCTGTATCTCAAAACAAGCAAGCAAAAAAACCCAAACAAAACAAACAAAAAAAAACAACAAAAACTTTGCATAGTAAGACTGAAGTGTTGTTTCATCTGAATTTTCAATTCAGCTGTTTTAGAAGGAAAGCTGTACCTTTGTTCTTAATTAGAATGTTAGACTGAGTAAAACAAGGCTAGGAAAAGTATAACATACAGGGACATCTCTATTCAATGTACAAATTTTATTCTATATACATGGAAAGCTTTACTTGGGATAATAAGCCACTCTGTCACATTATATAGGAAAAAATATGTAACTTTCTTCCCTTTGTAACATCTCTTATGGAAATGTTATATTTTCAACCATATCGTCTTCCTTTAATTAATTAATAACATGTAACTGTCTATTTCAAAGTAGCTGATCACAGGCTTATATTCTATTTAGAATATGATTTGTAAAGATAATATTACATGCAAAAACATAATGTTCTTTCATCTTTATCATATTTTAAAGTTAACTGTCTACTCAGAATGGGAAAAGGAGTTGCACTTGATGACAAGTTAAGAAGAAATGAAATCCATCAGGAAGAATATAGCATAACATTGCTTTGAATTGTAATTTCAGCAGTTTAGTTCTGCATGTATACATCAAAATAAAGTTTAGTTCAAATTTTGAAATTGAAAAGAATATGGATATGATGCATCTCAAAAATAAAATCTCTACCGTCGCAATCTAAGATAAAGGACTGTAAATAAACAAGAATCTATCAGCTGTACTTTCTAGGTGATGATTAAAATATTAACATTTTTCCATAAATGCACACTAAGTTGCCAAAAGGTTGTTTTCAAGTAGGAAATATTTTTGGAAAAACAAAACAAAAACAAAACAAAACAAACAAAAAAGCAACATGAACACGGTGAAAACAGTATTTTTTTTCTAATCAGTTAACATATTAAGTTAGTAAGAACTAATAAGAATAATAAAAACCTGAAAAGTTCTTTCTACAGAGTTTATTTTTATCTTTGAGAACACTGCTTGGCTTTCATTAATCAATGGGGAAAAAGAATGCAGAAAGAAGTTTTTTAAAAAAGATAGTAGAATGACGATTTCACTCACACCTACTTACTCATTTTCATCTCAATCTCTAAACCTCATTGCAAGTTAAATGAAAAATTCACCCATCTGTTTTAATATAAATAATTCTTTTCTCTGTAACAATTGTACGCAAACTTGAAAACTTAAAATTCTTATCGTACTGGGAATTAAAGCACCGTATTGTAAGTTATTATGATTATTTTGAGCTTTTATTTTGCCATTGATTACTCTAAAAATGTGCATTATTCATCAACAAAAATCTGAAAAATCAATTAAACAGAACCACTAAAGTCATCATCCATTCTGTTTGATAGGCTAATATAATGCATAGCCACAGATGTAAAGTGGAATTAATTTCAGACAGAAACAGGAAATCAATTTCTAATATCATGTTTCTATGTAGGAATTCAGGTAAGAGTTTACGGTTTTGTATGATTTTTAAGTATAACGACTAAAAAGCAATTTCATTCTTTCTTTTTTCTTGTTCTTCTGTTCATAGATTAATACCACTTTAATCTCTTAATCACTGGCCTTTGGTGCTGCCCTAATAAGAACAGATCAGGTCAAGTTGAGGATCTGACTACTACTGACACTGAAAGACCTTGTAGTTAAATTAATTTAGTATCAAATACTCGGCATCTTGCCTAAACGATAGAAGTTTTTAACCTGATTCTTTAATCATACACATTTTACATTATTTTTCCTTCCCAAGGCAGATCTCCGATTGTTGTTGCCACTGCATATGCTCAGTACATAGAAGAATATTTCTTCATGCTGTTGACATTGGCATATCTATTGCAGCTATCCCACAGGACTCTGACAATGTGAATTAGTTTATAAATTACCCCCCCCCCCCCCCACCCAATAAAAATCAGATTTCAATGACTGTCCATCTAAAAATGGTCTGACAAACTTTCTCTAATTTCTGTGTGCCCATTTACTGTATATACAATATAACTAAAGAGCTGTTTGAGGGAAGAGGTTATTTTTTAAACCTCGATCTAGAAGTTGATAAATGAAGTGATCCTGTTAAGAAGTTATGTTCCTGCAGTCAAATGATTTTAAGAACCATGGTATAAAGCAAGACTTCTGCAGAAGACAATTCAGGTTGCAAACATATTTTAATTTGGTTGTGGTCTGTAGTGTAGCTGGGGAAAGAGGAGAGGAAAAGACCCCTTTCATTTCCATCCCCCTTTTGGGGAGAAGGAAAACAAAACAAAACAAAACAAAAGACAAGCAAACAAACAAACAAAAAGCAATTAAGATAAGGATAGATAAAAGGATAGATAAGGATAGATTTTTTTTTTTTCCTTAGATATTCAGAAAATAAATATTTCATTTATCATCACTGCTTAGGAGCTTGTAATTTCAATGTATTCTATTTCTAGCAGAGTGCATGCTCTGAAAAGAGTATACATAGTTCAAACTCCAGAAAAATAATAACAAAGCAGAAGTGACAGTCAGCAAAAGCAGACCTCACAAGAGAATATGAGGGCTTACATTTTTGTTTGTTTTATTTTCATTTTTAACATTCCATTTTTTTTTTTTTTTTTTTTTTTTTAATATGGTCCTCCAGCTTCCCCAATCAAAATTTTTAAGCATCTACCTGGTGGTGAAATAAAATATTTTGCTTTTCTTATTTTCTGTATTTTGCAATTTGAACTCAGGAAATTTCAGGCATGTAATATATTCATAAATCTACAAAAATTCCGAACTGTTTTTTTGTTGTTGTTGTCATTGCAGTTGTTTTTTAAATATAGGATAATGTAAATATATCAAACTGATAGCTGAACTCTTAATTTTTAATTATTTCAATAGTTTCAAAAAATACTTTTCTACTTAGAATATTTTTTATCTTTATCATAGATAAGATTTCTACCCTATATATATATATATATGTATGTTCTGATATGAGAATGTTGACTGCCTATATTTACTACATTAAGATGAATCTAGGATGGTGATTAGGCTGATATCGTAGTAGAAGACCAATTATAATGTTACATGCTATTAAATTGATTAATGTGTAATTTGGAAAAGAGAAGGTAGTGATACTGAGAAATATCAATATACACGGTTTTTACAGACAACGTTTTACTCTCGAATTTTTAGAAGTTTCTTTAAAAAGTCTATTATCTATTATAGACCTAAGTCTATATGTTATATATATATTTAATTCAGATTTCCTTGACATGGCTTGTTTGTCAGTCACAGAGAGACACAAAATACAACACAGGTAAAGAAAAACAAGGAAAAAAAAAGCAATTTGAATTGGTAGAAGTGGTTTAGGCTAAAAATGGACTGAACAGGGAGCATAAGAATATTGGAGAACAAGCGAGGGTGACTTATACAGCACTATACTTTGAATATTCAATCTAAAAACAGTGCCATCAAAACAAATCTACATTTTCTGATACGAAGGAGTAGTACCATAATGTGTTTCGTGGTATTCAAGGAAATATAAATTGTTGTGCTAAAAGAATGTGTTTAATAACACTCAGTGAGAATTCTTTTTTTTTTTTTTTTTAAACGCACAAGCATTATTAATTACGTATCTGAATAAAATTTACTGATTTTGGCATGCTATAAAATTGAAATTGTAGCAAGAGATTATGTTCTGTCTGGGAGCTGGACATCTCAGGTTAGAATAATGAAAAGCAAACAATTCTAGGACTAATTCTTGCTAGATCAATTTGAATTCACTTTGAAAAGGATTCTATTCATTCCAAACTGAAGGAAAAAGGAAGCCAGTACTGGGCGATGTTTTAATAATGACTTCAAAATAGTACAAGGCATGTATATAAGAGAAAAATGTGAGGTGGTTTCAGACAAAGATGAGCCAGAACTGAAAAATCACATCTAAGGGCAGCGCAAAGAATTTGTCATGCTTGGGTAACCAGCAGTAGTTGAGCTGCAGCCAGCTATCTGGAGGAAAAAAGAAAAGTTAGAAAGATTATCATCTGAAAGATTTGCAAGTCTGGACAAGTCTGCAGAAGACAAAATAAACCTATGAGTAACTAAAGAAATAGTTGGCAAAAAATAAAAATAAAACTAAAAATAAACCCACAAACAATAGACTAACATTTTTAGCTAGCAGGATGTAACAATTTTAAAACGTAGACATTGATGAAGAATTATTTTAAGGCTACTTGTCCATAAATTTTTGAACACAGAGCAGAGAGCTGTATAGCTGACTAGGAAGTTGTAACAAGTCCATGCTTTTCAGATTTTCACACTTAGACTTACGCGTCTGCATTTTCTGTATCTGTCAGTACAAAAGACAGATAGGTAAAACATTTATTCATAGAAAATGAAGTTATTTTGATCAAGTAACTCTATACAGGAAAAGTTTGCAGATTTTTATTTTATTTTAATTTATTTTATTTATCTTTTATTTTCAGCAGAAATAATTTATCCAAAATTTGGAAAATAATAATCTGACTAAATATCTAATATCAAAGTACTTTACTAAACTGTTAATGAATGTTTAGAAGACAATAAAAATGGTTATTTGAACCTTTTAATCCTACACTGCTCCCAAATCAGCTCTTATTATCTGAAAGATGTTCTTAGTGGCTTGTCTAAGCCACAGAATAATTTTTAGTAATACAAAAGTTCTCACTGACTTCATCAAGTGGTAGGCCAATTAGCAGCTATTTTGCTCATCTTCATTATATCCGAATATGAAATATATTGACACAAAAATAGCCATTTTTGTCTGAACTTAATGCTGATTTGTTTATCTGAGCTTTTAATTAAATGGAATTTAATTTAATGAATATTACACTGCACTGTGGGATACTTATAATTAGACAGTGACGTAAATGGCTTTTTTTTTTTTTTTTTTTTTTTTTATATTGCATTTTTATTGAAACAGCCCTGTTTTTCACTCCATGTAATGAATCAGTACAGACATCGGAGTTCGGGCACTATGGATGGACATCATAGATTTGCAGCAGCAGTACACACTGTTTTCTGTGCTGCCACTGAAAGTGGATTTTTTTTTTTTAATCTTCAATTTACACCTGTAATTGTAGCAGATATTTTACTTTTATCCTATCTCTACAGTAACTATTTCTTGCTTCTTCCTAAAATACCTTTTGTTGATTCTCGATGTTATTTTTTTAATTCTTAACAGTAGTTCTGACAGTAGTTACAACAGCTATTCTTTCTCTGGTTCAGAAATGCGCCTTTTTCAGGGAGGTGTTGTAGTTATATTTAAATTTAGATGTGCAAGTCTATAAGATATTCTTCTCCGGTTATGCTCTCCAGGTGGCAGATGTGTAGCTACAGATATCATGTGCAGGACACAGGAAAAACAAATGTACACAATCAAAGAAAATCATACCCATCTATGGCAGATTGGGAAATAAAGAAGTAATTTTGAGATCTAAAGTCAACTAGACTTGTGACAAACTAACTTTCCTTATTCCTCTCCACTGAGTCTTTTTGAAAACATGAAGATCTTTACTGTACAAGTAATTACAACACTCATCCCAGTTTGAAAGGGAAGAAGGTAAAGGGAAAAGGGAAAAGGAGAAAGAGAAGGAGAAGGGGAAGGGGAAGGAAATATGACATGAGAAGATGACTAGGCAATAGTAGACTTCCTTCATGATTCAGCATTGATGTACCAACAACCAAATCACTGAGAGTAATGAAAAATTTGTATCTTCTGGATATAAAATTAAGATGTTTAATTAGCAAGAAAGGAATCAATAAATCATTATATTGAGGAAGGAATTACTAGATGTAGGACAAATTAGAAAAGCAACAATAACAACAAAAACAAAAACAAACAAATGAAAAAAACAAGTATGCACAATAGCCAGATTGTATCTTCCAGTAATGTCTTAATCTTTCAATATTTGTGTACCTTCCAAAACTCTGACTTCAGCTTTTCTGGTTTCTCAGTGTTTCCCCATTCATTTTCCATTCCATTTTTTAATGAATATATTTCTCATTTCCTTTCACTTTCTTCTTCACACTATTTATAAAATATTAACTTTTTTTATTTGTGTGTTTAAAACCTCGTTTGTCATGATATTCAAGTAGATAATAAGCTTTGCCCTTCCAGACAAAATCCTTCTTTCTGGGGTATAAAAATTACCTGAATAACTTGTCAACATCTTTAAAAATAATTAGAGCCTAAAAGTGTAATACATTTTAATACTTTTTAATTTTAATTTATTCAGTTCTTTGTCTCTCATCTAATCATATTTGCTTTTTGAAAAATCTTTTTTCTATTGTAGTCAGAACCTTCCCAGGGGGAAGGGGGGAGTGAAGGGTGTGTGTGGAAGAAAGGCTATATTAAGCCTCAAGTTACATAACTATTTCCAGGGTCTTCCCACAGAAAAAGACAGACAATCTTTCACAGAAAAATATAAGTGAAGAAGTAGTGCAATGTCTCTACAAAAACTGGCAGCATAAAAAATATTTGTTTCCAAACATCATGAAAACCAATTATACAAATAAAAACAAAACCTGTTAGCTTTCAGGCTACCGAAACTTGTGATAGCATTCAATTAACAAGATGTTCACAGGGTTTCCACAAGAGATTCTCATGATTTCACCATAATTAATATTTTAAATAAATAGGAAAATTAAGTAAAATCTAAGAGGGTCTTCTAGGTTTAAGTGCAAACCAAGAACATACTATCAGGAGTAAATTCATTGTGTAATACCACAAACAAGAACTGTTTCTTCAATTAATTTTATTACTGTTCCTCAATTTCTATGAGCCCTGTCTTTGATTCTATCCTGTTATAGTTTATTACTGCTTTTCCTTCATGTAGACTTTGTCCATGTTCATCTATCAGCTCTCCTCTTCTCAAAAGCCTTTTATATTATGTGTGAGTTAATGTTTATTTTTATCATTCTTGACAAGTTTAAACACTTGTCAGTAAGGACAGGCATTTTTATATCTTCCTACTTGACCTATCACTTCAGGCGTATCTCAAACCTATTGGAATTTCTGTCGTAGTCATGTATGGTTTTGTTTTTTGTTTGTTTGTTTTTTTCTGTAACAAGAGAATATTAGAAAGAATATAAGAGAATATTACAGAATATTTTGCAAATTTTCTGCATTAGAAGTGTTCAATCTAGTGCAATAAACAGTTATTTTCATAATGATCCTAAGTTTAGATGCTTCTACATTCAATCACTTTGAATCATTGGAAGAAATGAAAGACCAAAGGAGAAAACATTCAGTTGAAGGATGGTAAAAAACTGGGATCACTGACCTAATTTTAGGTTAGACTTTCAATCTGTTTCTCAGTATTTTCTGATCTCAACAAATAGTATGGTAAAAAGGTATAGCATCATTGTCCATGGTGTGGATTCAATGTAAATAATTGAAGTGGATTATTCAGTAATGTAAAACATATTATTTGTATCAAGATACAGACTTATCTGCCTATCCAAGAGTGAGTCCTGTCTAATATGACTCAAATATCAGTGCACAAGCATTTGAAAAAGCTATACATTCAGGTCTATTTTAACTCAAGCAAGTCAGACAGTTCACTGGGAACAGATCTGTGAAGAGAAGTAATCAGCGCAAGGACGTGACTTTAACATTACTCTCATTATGACAGATTTATTTCAGGATAGATTTCATGTTGTTTCATGAATTCAACTACCTAGAAGCTGGAACATATTAAACGTGTTAAAAGGCCAAGAGCACTGTCACCTTCTCCAGCAGGTCCAGCTCAGCACATCCTGCCTGGCCCTGGGACCAAGCTTGTGCTGTGAGATCTGGGTTCTGTGTCCAGGCTGAAGGATGTGGTTACAGACTCCCTTCTGTTGCAGTGCATATTTGTAATTAAAAACAAAACAAAACAAAAACAAACAACAACAACAACAACAACTCTTTCTTATAATCCCCTTTTAGATATTGAAAGTTTGCTTCCTGGAGCCTCTTCTTCTCCAGGTTGAACAGCCCCACCTCTCTGCTTGTCCTCTTAGAGAAGGTGTTCCATCCCTTGTATCCAGCTGGTCAGCAGGTCTGTCTCTTGTAATGAGGGCTCAAAATCTTGATGCAGTACTTCAGATGAAGTCTCATCGGCACAGAGTAGAGAGGAAGGGCGACTTCCCTCAACCTGCTCGCCACACTTCTTTTGGTGCAGAACAGGACAGAGTTGGCTTTCTGGGCTGCAAGCGTACATTGTTGGCTCATGTCCAGCTTGCCATCCAGCAGTACTTTCAACCCCTTTTCATCAGAGTTGTACTCAGTTCTTTTATCCCCAAACTTACTGATGGTCCTCTTGATCTCACTGTCATTGAAGAAGATGTTAAAGAGTACTGGTTCCTGTACTGAGCCCTGGGGACACCACTTGTCACTGATCCCCACACAGACAATGAGTAATTGACCACTGCTTTCTGAATACAAGCTTGTATCCAGTTCCTCATCCACTGAACCTATTAAATCTATGTTTTTCCAACTTGGAGAGAAGGATGTCATGGGGGATCATATCAAAGGCTTTATTTGTCCACTTATCAATTAGCATCAATTAGCATAATATAGAAAAATTAGAAAAAAAAATATACATTACAGGAAAGCTTTCAGTTGTTAAAGAAAAAAACTAATTCAAACCAACAGTGACTATGTATTCATCTATAGAGACATATCAATCACTTTTTTTTTTTTCTTAGTACAGCATTACAGAATGAAACCTAAAATGCTATAGTTAAAAACATATATGTTATTTAAGCATTAAATTCTGAAAAGGCAATGAAATGCAAGAAACTCCAGGAGGCTAGCTGATCAATGATGTGCATAGTAATTATGCTGAAGTGTTTTTCAAAACACTCAAAGCAGCTTTGTATTCAAGCTAAGCAGAGAGACTGAATCAGGTAAACAAATAAGACAATTCACGATATCCTTGATCAGACAAAGCTCTTTGAAGACTGAAAACTGGCTTCTGTACTATTTTCTTAAAAACATTTTAAAAAATGTTCTCTTTATGTTTTCTAGAATAAATAGCATGATCACATTATTATGATGTGTTTACAGATTTTTGAGGTTATGTGGACATGTTCAAATTTGAATGTTACAAGTGAATTATAGGGAAAGACTAGGAAAAAAAAAAAAAAAAAAAAAAGAACAAGTCCATACAATGAGTGTTGTGTACAACTTTTCCTAAAAAGACCAGAATATCATGAGGGGAAAAACAACAACAACAAAATAAAACCAAACAGATTCTATTTGATTGCATTATCTGTTAATTTCTTCTTTATTTTCTACTTTCCTTAAATATGATCATTCATCCAGGGTAACTTCAGATTAATTTTAAATCCAAACCTCTCTCACACTTTTCTCCTTGGACTTTTTAAAATTATTATTTTCAGATGACACCTTCAAAATACCTCCAGTTCCTTCATATTTCAAATTTGCCTGGAGAAAAAAAAA
>JAPSGF010000028.1:6212631-6228188 GCA_035772895.1 Perdix hodgsoniae | reverse complement strand
GAACACCACTCGTGACCGGTCGCCAGCTGGATTTAACTCCATTCACCACCACTCTCTGAGCCCGGCCCTCCAGCCAGTTCCTTACCCATCCAAGAATGTACCCGTCCAAGCCACGGGCTGCCAGCTTCTGCAGGAGAATACCGTGGGAGACAGTGTCAAAGGCTTTGCTGAAGTCTAGGTAGACCACATCAACAGCCTTTCCCTCATCCAGCAGATGGGTCACTAGATCATAAAAGGAGATCAGGTTGGTCAAACAGGACCTGCCCTTCATGAACCCATGCTGGCTAGGCCTGATCCCCCGGCCATCCCACATCCCCAGCCTCCGTATGATATGCTAGAAAATTTCCACTCTTGAGTATACTTAATTTAATGATTTCCTAAATATTTTTTTTCCTAATTATTTAGTTAGTTAATTCTACCCTATATAGACTAAAAGATGAAAACATTTCTGCTCTTGCATGAGATCCTTATATAGGGTACTTACCAGAAACATTCTGCCAAACTAGCTGACTGCAAATTAAGGAAAAAAAATTGTCTTCTTAAAGTAATAAAAGAATGATTATAATTCAGTCAAAAGAGTATTTTAATAAAATAGTACTTTAAATGTGATATTCATTAGCTTCAGTTTTTTAAGTATAATAGCTTTCACCTAACAGTTAGTTATTTTGAAAGTCATTTAACTGAGATTTTTCTGAATACCAACTGCAAAAAAAAATCAGCTAGGACAAAATTAACATAAAGTTTGCTTAAGAGAATTGCACTTGCTCTGGGACAAATGATTAAGTGATCCTTCATTTAGTACTGAATGGAAGTGAAACTCTTAGATTTGACCTACTCACAAAGCTGCCAAATTAAAAGAGAGCTGAAGGAGTACAGATGAAATATAATAAAACAATTTATTTCTATATATGCTTTCTAGAGAAAATAAATCACTTATCTTTAAAATCTTGTTTGAATTCACCATTTGGACATACACAAATCTATGTGATCATATGGGATCCACCCTACAGGGCTGAAGAAACTGGCATAAATGCTTGCCAAGCCACTCTGAACAATTTATCAGCAGACTTGGCTAACTGGAGAGGTCACAGTTGCCTGGAGGCTGGCAAATATGATTCTCATTTACAAGAAAAGCAGGAATTGAAGGCTTGTCAGTCTGATCTGTGTGCCAGAGAAGGTTATAGAGATCATCTTGAAAGCCATCGCACAGCACCTACAGGACAACCAGGTAGTCAGACCCAGTCATTGTGTGTTTATGAAAGTTAGATCTGCTTATCTAACCTGGTATCCTATGATAGAAGAGGAGATTCTGGCTGACAGCTTGCTGAACACAAGCCAGCATTGTGTACAGATAACCAAGAAAGCCAATAAAATCCCTGCCTGCATCCAAAATATTGTGGCCAGCAAGACTGGGAAATGATTTCCCCTTGTTTGTGACACTGGACACTTCTGTTTGGTTTTGGGTTTCTTACTTACAGGATGGATATTGAGTTGTTTCAACATTTCCAGAGAAAAGCAAAAAAAAAACTAGTGAAAGGACAAAACTTATGAGGAACAACTGAGGGAACTTGTGCTGTTTAATCTGGAGAAAATGAGGCTAAGGGAAGACAAAATTGCTCATTACAACTACCTGAAAGGAGGTTGCAGTGAAGGCAGTGTCCATCTCATTTCTCAGGTAACAGCTGATAGAAGGCTAAGCAAAGGCCTCATATTGTGCCAGGAGAAGTTTAGATTAGGTAACAGGAAGAATTTTTTCATGGAAAGGATGGTTAGACATTGGAATAGGCTGCTCAGTTGTGTGATCGGGTTGGTATCTCTGAAGGTATTTAAAAGATGTGTGATTATTGTGCTTAGGGTCAAGTTTAGTGGTAAGCTTCAGTGTTGCCAGATGGAGTCAGACTTGATAATTGATAAGATCGTTTCCTACCTAAATGATTCTATGATTCTGTGGTCTTTTTTGGAAACTAGAAATCAAGAAACCAACCAACCAACAAACAAAAATTTTAAACTCTAAAAGAATTTGTATACCATATACTGAATTATTTTGGAAATATAGTAAAAGTAGTTAGCTTTGGAAGATTAGACTAAATTGTACAACTGCCAGTCTTTAAGAGGACTGCTGAAAACAAAACATCAAAATGACTGTGGAAAACAACATTGAAAAAATAAAACACAAGGAAAGCAGAAAGGCTAGGAGCAAAAATTTTCATGGAGTTTTGTTCCTAAAATTGAAAGAAAAAAAAAATCAAATTTATCCACAGAACAATTCGTTGCAAGCTTTATTAAATAGGTTATCAAACAGAGGAGAAATCTTTAACATCATACAGAAGTGTTTGGTTTTTTTTCTTTCTGTTTATTTTTGTGTTATCTATTACAAAAAAAAAATAGAATAGAATAGAATAGAATAGAATAGAATAGAATAGAATAGAATAGAATAGAATAGAATAGAATAGAATAGAATAGAATAGAATAGAATAGAATAGAATAGAATAGAATAGAATAGAATAGAATATTAATGTTGCTGTGCTTTGGAATAGCCTTTCTGGACTCAGTTAAAGTTTGCAACAGGAAAACCCATTCAAAATGTCAGTGCAATCTTTTTCATATAATTTGATGTAGAACTCATACTGTTCTTTTAGTTACTAGTAAATTCATGATGTAATATCATACAATCTACAAGTGAGAAAATACCTCCTTCCAAAAGGATCATAATAAAATAAACCTAGTCCAGATGAAAGACATACTTCAGCCTTTAACTGAAAAAAGTGAGATCAGTCAAGGACATTGTCACTGTCTTAGGAAAGAACAAAATACCACCTGCTAGCAACAATTAAGAGGGAAGAATCAAAATCCTTTCAGGGATCCAGATTTCTTGATTGCCCTGTGCAGTGCAGCAGTATGTTCGCACCAGACAATGGAAAAATTTCACAGTTCAGTACTCATAACAGTGTGTGCATACATTGTATGGATGAGTACACATCCCTCACTCCATTAAAGTTCCTTTTTGAATGTTATTACTATTTTTCAAAAGTTAAAAAAATATTTATAAACAAATTTAACTGAAATTCTTGAAATTTATGAACCTAGAGTGAGCTTTTAAACTGATTTAATAAATTATAGTTAAGAAAAATTATTAACAATGACTTCAAATATTCCATGGAATTTCAGTTGAAATTTTGAAGTGTTGTTTGTTTCTTTTTTTAGGATTTAAGTAAGATATACACAATAACTTGATAACCACTGATAGTGTATTTCCATCCTAATTGTTTTCATTATAATCAGAAGACTAAATATTTTATTCTTTCTATGAACTGCTAGTCTCCTCTCTAAATCACAGAGCCAAAATTACTTTAGTCTCTCATTTTTGGCTAGCAACAAACTCTTCAAAGAACAGATAAGTATTTAGAAGCATCAAGAATAATGACATTTTCTCTTTGCTTCCTTAAGATCGGTCTTTCTGTTCCACTCTGTAATGCCTGAGAAACTGAATTAATAAACATTTTGCAAGCAAATGGTAGTGTACGTACAAGTATTCTAGTTACACTGCATTTCAGTACTCTGTAGTCCTAAACATAGCCAACATCTTATTTCAGTGATCCTTTTCAAATGAAGAAGTTTGTAAAATGTAAAAATCAATTTTACAGAAAACTTCAGAAAAATTTGAAATATATAAATGCAATTACTTCTTTTTTCATCTTTTTTTATACCATAATCATAATGGAATTATAAGTTTTTTTGCTATTATTTTTATTTTTTAATTGCTCATGCTTTCTGTCGCTGTTCTATCAACTTGCTGCCTCAAAGGTGTATGAAAGAAAACAGTAAAATGAGAAAAAATAAATTATGTTAGTGCTTAAACACATAGGGTATGACTATCAATAATGAAGAAAATATCCTGTTGTGGTTAATCTGTCAGTTAGATAAACACCAAGCAACCATTTCCTCTCCCCACCCCTCCCAATACTATAGCACAAAATATTTCCTTCCACATATATAAGTTAATATGAATTTAAAGTTTCAAGAATCATCTGTTGTACATGTGCATTATACAAGCATTTTTCTTCTTCTGCTTTAAGGTTCTTTCCCATTTTTACCCTATGATTTATGTAGTGATTTTGCCAGCAGATGTGGAGTATAATTCTATTACTTTCAAAGTCTCATTATTAGTAATGAATTCTTTTTCAGTTTCAACAGTAAAACCAGTTAATTATCTGCAAAGACAAATTTATCTTCATATAGATTCCAAAGTAATTGATTCCTTCTATTTAAAAGTTGAAGAGAAGCTCACTCAAATTGGGAATGCAAACTCTTCTTCTCTACTTTTTTATGCCATATATAACTGATACAAAATTACTGTTATTTTTACAAACAGTACAAAAATATTCAGTAATAAAACAAGATCTGTTCCCAAATACGTTCTTTTCAGAAAGTTGAGCTTCTTAAAGGTATAGCTTGGCTAAAAAAAAAATGAACACCATCTTTTATCATAAAGTAAATATCTTGAAACATCAAATATATTTAATTTATTAACATGATTATTAACATCCCTTCCTTTATTTTGACCACTGAGCTTTTTCAACTTGTTTTCTCTCCATGTCCTGATTGAGATGGGGGAAAAAGAGAGAGACTGAATGGGGAGCCAGTCAAGGTCAACCCACTACAGTGTGCTAGAAATTGAAATTACTTTCCTCTTGGTAAAAAGCTTAAGTTCATCTTGATACCTCAGCAGTGGATTTTGGTGCAGAAGTTATATAAAGGGGGCTTAGTCATTTTCTATACAATATTTAGAATTTTAGAAATAATGTGCATCATTACACACTACAGGGACTCCTAAATTACTGTTCCATTTTCTAATCCACATGCTTGTCCATTTAGTTCCATAACATTTCTCTGTCTAGTTATATTAAAACTACAGGAAAATAAATTAATGACTTTCAAGATTAAGATGAGGCTCCATAAATGTTTTTGTTCAAATTAAAAGCTTTCAAGCATATTTTCTTTTAGATTTTTTTATGCTATTTTAAAAGTAGATTTAATAATTCTAGGTTACTTTTCATCATCAGCTGTGAAAGTTTGCATTTGGTATAAACCTATCATGCGATACAGCATAATCTGAGGTAATTTCAATACTGAAGGTTTATCAGTCACAATCACAAGCAACCAGTGTCATTTAAAATAATCACTGTCAGAATGTTCTTTTATTTTCTTCTGAGGAAACAAGGCCTTTGAAGAAGCCTAGTTACAATCAGTAGTTCCAAATTCACAGAAGTAATTAGCACTCTTTCACAAGAGAAAAGCAAACACCTACATTTTCAGAATGAAAATTCAGATGGCATAGTCCTAGACATGGAAGAAATGTATAATATTACTTGGATACATTTAAATGAGTAAAAAACAAACAAACAAACAAATGCAATCAATTGACCTCAGTCTCACAATACATACCCATATAAGCAGATCATTTAAAAGCTGCAAAAATATATATAAATATATATATTTATTTATAAATGTATATATAAATATATATAAATACATATAAATAGAAAACAAATGAGGTAGAGGCAGAGGAGAAAGTAAAAGTGGATAGAAATAACAAATAGTGTGCAAGATATATGAAAGGAGGGGAGATTATGAAAGAAGAAAAGGCAGAAAGACAAAAATCTGAAGGCAAATATATTTATTTCATGTTTTGAAGCAGCAAGCATATACTTCTCAGTCAATTTCTGCTAATTTTTTAAGTTACCAGTTACTTCCTTAAACTTTCTTCTCCAAAACAAGTTGCTAGTTCCTGGAAACTCAGAAAAGAAGTCTAAAGAATTCAGTTACATTTTAAAAATGGAAAAAAGATTATTCTGAGGAATGTGAATTGTCTCATAAAGGAATTTAATCTATAAATTTTTAATCTAAAAACTTTATTTCTTAAGTATATAGAATATTTTTTCCCTCATTTTTGTAAAAAAGCATTTTCTTTTATTTCAAAGGATGTGTACATTTATGCGAGTCTTCTATAGTTACATATAGTTCCCTAAAATGTCTATTAATACTGGAGTCAAGCAGTAAATAAAAATGTATTGAAAACTGCAGGTTGTACATAACTGAGGGTACCAAACTGCAATAATACATATGACAAATAAATCAAAATAAAAGCATGAGAAAACATGGAGAAATTGAGATAGACTGCACAGAACTACAAACCAAAGAAAAAAAATGATAAAGTTTTAATATCTGAAAATGCAAATGTAATGTAAGAGAAAATAATAAAATAAATCATTTAGAACTGCTAAATATTTACATGCTTCAAACTAAACATTACGGAAAATAAATATACAAACAGAATTAGAACAATGTGTAGACCACATGAACTGGGAATCCAGTTTCACAGCTGAATTTATTTCAAGAGCAGTTTATGCTTAGCATTATGATAAGATTAATCCACAGGTTAAAGGCTTTTTTTTTTTTTTTTTTTTTTTTTTTTTCCCCCGCAGGGAAATGCGTACCTCAACCAATCCTCTAAGGTGATGACAGTGTAAAAGTTGTTTATCTGAAATTTTAATATACAAAGAAAAAATATTTACTTTCTTTGGAACCAGGAGGACTATCAGAAGCTAAACTATTTACACATTTAGTTGATTTTTTTGTTGTTTGTTTATTTGTTTTTAATTAGTAAATGCAGGTGCTCTTCTTAAACTCAGAAATGTTGCACAGTAATCAGCAGTACATTAACTTTAGTACATGATTCTCCCTAGAAAAGTTTATTTAATATAACTGAAGTTTCTCGCTGTTGATTAATTAATAATGATTTGTCAGAGCATACACCAAATTAAGAAAACATATGAAAAAAAAATAATTCTTCATATGTTATATGCTCTTCCTACTTTTTCTCTTATTCAGGTTTAGCACTGAATGCTTACCTTTCTACAAACATAAGGAAAATGCAAGTGAATTTGCTTCATACATTTGAAACATACAGTGAGTAACTCATTTATTTATTTGTTTCCTTGCTATTTTTTTAGAAATATATGTGTGCTAAGAAATGGCAGGTTTTGAACTATATACAGGAAAAATAAATAATAATATAAATAAATAATAAGGAGAAAACAAAATCCTAGCAACAAGAGATTTTGGTTGCAAATGGTGGAAGTATTATGGCAAAAATTAAAAAAAAAAAAAAAAAAGGAAAACAAATAGAAATGCAATATTTTCCCAAGTTCGACATCCCAAGTTATGCTAACTGTTTGTGAGTATATCATCACTGAATATTGACTGAGCAGTTTATTTTGGAAAAAAAGTTCAGGGCAGAACACTTATAGCTCCCTCAGAAAGTTTTAAACATTTGAATATACTTAAACTTCAAAAGTAAAACAAATATGAAAGACTTTTAACATATTTGCTTCTATTTCTGATGACTCTTATATGCAAATAATAATGGCTACTTAATTAACTTTATTTTTCCAGATTTACTATTTTTTTGTTTGTTTGTTTAAAAAAGATGGTATGCAAGTTAAAATATGGTGCAACCTTTACTTTGCTTGAACTCAGAGCTAAGCAAAATACTGCATAATATGAATAAAAATATATTGAAATGTAGTTTCATAAATCAGTATGTATACAACATACTAAATACATAATAGCTTTTCATGGGAAGATTGAAGTTTCATGCTTTCTTTATAGTGTATTGAAAAAAATACACTATAAGTTTCAGTAAAAGCAATAAATAAATTTAATATATTTCGTATAGGTTAATTATTATTCTAATTAATTTTTCTAACTGTTATTTTAAGTATAGATATTCAGAAATTTCAATGAGAAAAAAAAAATTATCTTGAAGAAATCAGTCACAGTGTCCTCCAAATCTTTGTACTCAGACGCTATTTATAAATATTAGTATCACCCAAGCTTATTATTAAGTATTTTGATTAGAGACATAAAACAAGTCTAAAGAAGTCAAGGTAATTATTGTTTCTTACTGTTTATCTTAAAGCTAAAATATTTTCTTTGACTTATATAAGAAAGGTATTTCAATAACTATCATGTGTTAACATCTTTATCTATTCTCCTAGTATTTGGTATGTATCATTTCATTTGGTAAGAGCATTTAGTTATTTTTATCTCCTTGTTGATGATGTTTTAATGGAAGTCATACCCATAATAGAACACTTGGCTACATATGTTGTTTTTGATAATAGCATTTAAAATCAAGAAGAAAGGAAAAAAGGCCCAATGGGATTCACTGATATCAGGTACTGAGGATATAATATGAACAAGTTTTCTTATAATTTTGTCTTGTATACTCTGGAAAAACTTTTGAATATGCTAGATGCTATGAAAAAAAATAAGAAGAAAACTAGAATGTAATATATTTAATTTTAAAGTAATATTTTTACTGAAAAATCACCTTTATTTTATTTTTTGAATTTCGTGACTGGTAAATCTTGACTGTTTAAATGGAAAAAAGAAATAAAAAATCGAACAATTCAAAAGCTAATATAAAAAAAGAATTCATGTTCAGATTTTAATAAAAGACTCATTTTTCAGTCAGTTAATTGATCAATTTATCTTTTTATTTGCAATCGAATTCTGTTAGAGAGTCTGGCACAGGAAAAGAAGAAATAAGCATGCAAGTCCCCAAATTAATATCTGGGATTAGGTCCAATAAAAGACAGGAAGTGTACAAGAGCACCAAGTGTGGGTCAGCGTTTCTGATAATCTAGTTGGCTGGAATTCAAATGTACCCCAAGCAATGTTCTCAGCTATGTCTATGCAAGGTCACATCCCATTTTGGAGACAGCAGAAAGAGAATGTCTGACATCCTTGTTAATAACCATATTGTGGCTTGAAAGTCATGTTTTCCTATCAGAATAATTTTTATGAAATGCAGGGCTATTCACTTAGATCAAACATTGCACAGAGATTTTTTTTTTTTTTTTCCCCATTGTACACCATAAAGGAAGAAATTGCAGATTATTTCAGATACAACTGAAGGCAATGGAGTTGAGGTATAAAGTACAGTGGAATTGAGGTTTAGAATTAAGTTCTAAAACTTACATCACATAAATTCATAAAAGTATATACCTAGTCTGAAGGACATTTATTGTAAACTGTTACACAATGAACTGTCCTATAAGAATTACATATGAGGATTACTGTCAAAATGAAGCATTACAATCTGCATACTCGAAAAATAAACAAGAACACAGACAAATACATTGGAAATTAGAATGGGAAAAGTATTGAAAATTTAGACAGCACAACATAATCAGCCTGGTGCTCTGCTGTTTTAACCTGTAAAGCTGCATACATGTGGCTTTTAACCACATGTGCCCCATATCTGCAATAAGCTGTGATCAAAATGCTTATGGAAATATAAATACTGAGGAATTTTATTAAAAAAAAAAAAAAGAAAAAAATTTGGTATAAATGTACAGAGTAAATATGTATATGTGATGAATTATGCCTGAAATAAGTGCAGTATATAATAAAAATGAATTATTTTACATATGTTTGAACAAATGTTTGTAAATATATTTAATAACGACCTCTGTGTTTGTGAACTGGAATAGCTACATTTTGAGCAGTATGAATTGCACAGTGCAATGAAACTTGCTGTTCGTATATCTCTAATTTAGTATTCTTCACCTATTTGATTAAAGCTATATGGGTAAATTATCACCTTTATTAAAACTCTTTTCACTGTTTACTTATAGTGGAATAGAATTACATTTATATTTCATATGAAATGTGAAGAACAGACATATGTATAATTTTTGATTATCTCTTTGTTACATCCTTAATAAAGAGGTGTCTTTTTTTTTTTTTTTTCCAAATATTCCCTTATTTCACTTTTACTGAAGCTATTTTTCTCTCTCTCATATCTCAAATCCTCAGTTCTTTTTCTCATTATTTGGTTCTTGTGTGGTTGGCTTGCTCTTTCATGTCCCCGTTCTTCTCCATTTCTATTCAGCTTCATCAGTTTTTGTGGAAGCACGCACTCTGGGATTTCACTAGGACTGGTTTTCGAGTAAAGAGGTGAGCTACATTGCCTGAGGTAGAAGACACAAAGTTTCTAGGTGAATGATTAAAAAAAAAAAAAAAGAAAAGAAAAAAAAATTATGAGATTTAGTAGCTTTTCATACTCAAAAAAATTTCAACACAGAGAGTTCAGTTTTATATGCACAACACACAACATATAGGTTTGTTCATAAAAGACCCAACAACTTTTAGGAAGTCTCCTTCAGACAGGTTTGGCATTCATGAAACTACCTAATTAAAATAATCTCAGAATCTAAAAAGCAAAGTTAGTTTCCTCCTTAGCAAGGATGGGAGCTGTTGGATTAAATAATTAATTTACTTCTACTACTTCTTACTTAAGAACTACTTAAGTACTTCTAGACTACTTAAGTCTAACTGTCATGGTTTTATGACTTTGATTGTTAGTATTCCACATCATAACATCATGCAGTGCACTGGGAGTTAAAGAGTTAATGCTCCAGTTCTGGACACCTGTGTGGAAGAGAACTACATATCCCAAAGGATTTTGCATTCAGAGATGGGACATAAAGCCCCTGGAAGGGTCACGATACCTTCTCTTCTTTTTGGACTCTCCCCCCTACTGCTCGACCTGACTGCGTCTCACGTCAATGTTATGGTGAGGTCTTTCCGCCCTTTGGACACTCTCTCTCATTATATTTGGTTTATTAGCTTCAATTCTAATTATATTGTATTATAATGTGTTATCTCATTCCGAGATCTTATTTAGTCAATTAGTTTGCTTCTCCTCAGATCACTACCGTTGTTTTAAACTATTCAGTGCTCCAGTTTCCCCTTTCTGGAGGTGCAGATCTGCAGATCCCTCCACCCAGCTAGTCATGGAACTGGTCAAACCAGTCCATAAACTGTTGACACTGGCATTTCCTCACTGTGCATCTTGAAAACTCTTTGTGAACTTAACTTCACCTTAAAAAATTCTCTCATGAGATCAGCATTATCATGATAAGAAGTGACAAGTAAATAAAAATATGACAGAATTAACACTGAAATTTCCACTTGATGCAGCATGTCTTAGTTACAAACTAAGCCAGTGTGGTCACTAATGCCTCAGCACTTTAGGACAAAGCACTAAAATATGATGTTCTCGATTCTTTCCTTGTTAATGATGTGGTTGGTTGGTTGGTTTGTTTTCAAAACAATAAATTAAACAAACAAACAAACAAACAAGAAATTCATAGTGTTAGCAGTTCAATTTTGTTAGGCCTTGACTAAAGGATATTAATAAAACTGGTAGGGAAATTTCAAAAAGAGTTATTAAATAAGAATTTTGTTGAAGACATTTTATGTTATTGTTCTGTGAGGATTTCCTTCTCTTCCACTAATAATACTAATGTCCTAAATTTTACAACTTGTAACTAACTAAAATATTTTTAAAAATGATTATTTTCATATAATTTTCAAATTATACATATTTATGAAATTCATTATTCACAAACCATATTATGGCAAAGAGATTGTTTCCTGCAGTTCCTTCTGTCTGAAATGTAATTGTATTAAACATGAATTAGCAAGTTGTCAATGGTCTATGGGCTGGTTCAGCCCAGTTCTGTGACTAATATGGCAGGGAGACCCACTGATCCATGCCTTGGGAAAAGGGACAAAGGGGAAAGATCTGAGGAGGAAAGCTAATTTACTAAAAAAGATACTGGAATGCAAGTGTATACCATACAATCAAAGCTAATAAATCAAATAAAATGAGTGTCCAAAAGCCAAAGGCCTTACTTTAAGTAATTTGAGGCGATACCGTGTCTGCAACAGAGATGAGCTGGAAGACTGAAAAGGGATGTCTTGTGATCTGTGAAAGGTTTTTATCTTTCCCTCTGAGCAGAAAATTGCAACAGAACAGCAAACAGTCCTCTGGGAGATTTAGATCTTTTTTTCTTCAGGGACAGGTACCTGGAACTATCTATGATCCACAGAACTGGAACATTAACTCTGTCATGTTGGAGCACATTCAGAGAAGGACCACAAACATTGTCCATGTAATACCGCTCCTATGAGGACAGGCTGAGAGAAATGGGGCTGTTCAACCTGAGGAAGAGAAGGCTGTGAGATGACCTGATAGTGGCCTTTCAGTATCTAAAGAGGAGCTAGAGGAAAGAAGGGAACTGACTCTTTAGCAGGGTCTATGGTGATTGAACAAGGGGAAATGGTATCAAGCTCAGGGAGGATAGATTTAGATCAGATATACAGAAAAAATCTGTTTCAGTGGGGGCATTTAGGCATTGGAACATGTTATATAAGGATGTAGTTGATGTCCCATCCTTGGAGACTTTTGAACTGAGGCTGGATAAGGCCATGGGCAACCCAGTCTAGCTGTGGATGTTTCTGTTCTCTGTAAGGATTAGATTGATTAGATGGCCCCCAGAAGTCCCATCCAACTCTAAGGATCCTATGATTCTATGATTCTGTATCTACTATTCATTATCAAAAATCATATTCAAATGTGAAAGCAATTATACAATTACTCTATGTGAAGTAGGCAAATTTGGAGCTATGAGAAATATAGTCTATTTAAACAAAATAAGAATAGGTTTACAGGAAAAAAAATTCTCATATTTCAAAACAATTTCAATATAAAAGAATAAATAAGAATAATTCAAAAAAAAAAAAAAGTGGAAGTTTTAAGAAAATTAAACCATAAATGTAGAAAACAGAAGATCATACATGGTAAAACTAAAATGAATAGTTGGAGAAAAAAAGAAAATAACTTCACTGGAACACTGGAATTAAAAAACAAACAAACAAACAAAAAACAAGTGACACAATGTTATTTAAACACTCAGAAATGCAGATAATGTTTATTTGCCCACTTCCATAGGCTAGTACATTATTATTATTATTATTTTTCTTCATCAAGATTATATGAAATTCTGAAAATGAAGAGATTAACTCTTTTGCATTAAATGACCTAGGTTTTCAGGAGAAAGAAATGTCTCTTTATATGTGTTTAAATACAAGAAGCTTTGTAGGTAGAACTGATTTTCAAATAAAGCAAGAACTTCCTGGAATGAGTAACTTACTGATAAGCATGATATCTTCTATAACTCTTCAGGTGACCTAAAAATACTGAATATCTCCAAGAGCACACAGACTCTTAACTTTGAATTTTTGGAAATCTGTTTAATTTAGAATTTATTGTATTTTGCTTTCTCTTGACCATTCCACTGTCTTTTCAATTCATAAACTGTTCTAAAAGATTTGGATTCGTATGGTCTTCTTATCTTATTTTTCTCTGAGATGCTGATATAATGCTATACCTGGCAAAGTACTTGGCAATAGTTGTCTCTTTTTCAGGATTTTCTCACCTAAATAAAATGAAAGTTCCTTAGACTGAGTTGTACTACCAGTAATTCATCCTTTTCCAAAAATCTACTACTCCAAGTTGACTGGAAATGAAATAGTAGGTTAATTTGAAATACATTTTACAGAACATTTTGTGCCAAATAGATCTTGTGGATCTTTTTCTTTACTGTACTGAGAAAGTAAAATAACTTTCAGCATCAAGGGAAAAACATTTCAAACAAACAAACAAACAAACAAACAGATCTAAAAATCAAAACATAAAAATAAAATTAAGAGAGAGATATATAATTAAAGAGAACACATTAGCTATCTCAGCATTGTTTTTGTTTGCTATGTCTAAGTTTCTTTTTACCTCATCCTTAATAAGGATAATACGCACAATGGGACTTCAAACAGGTCTTTTCTATGCTTACAGCACATCTGAATTAACATGACAATACTCATATTTAGTGAAGATATTTGTCGAAGATGTGTTCTGTTATAAAGAAAAAGTCTACAATGGCCCCTATTTATTAAGAGAAAATCTACCTTGTCCTATGCCAAAGTAGAGAAACATAAACATGTTCACTGATGCAAATTTGATATCTGGCAATGCTTCTTGTAACAAACAAATATCCTATTTTTCGCAATTATAAGGTTTCCATATAAAAGAAAAACAATGCATTAGAGAACAGGTCAGAGGAATATATTTTTTTTTACTTTGGTTGATAAGAAAGTGTGATGGGAGAGTAAAAAATATATTTCTGATGAAATATTCAAGCTAGAATTTAAAAAGCAAAAAATATTCTGTATTTTACACTGCGCTTTTTAAAATGGTACAGAAAAAAACACTAGTAACTGAATTTATATATGAGGCTTTGGAATTCAGATTTTGCAAGGTTTTTATATGTGAAGTGACATGCACATAAAGAATAAACATTGGCAGAATTTTTGAAAAAGAGTGACAGATAAGTATGCTGTTATAGGCTACCCTCAGTGTGAGATCAGTTCTCTTGTAATAACTGGCTTTGCAGTGATGCAAACGCTGTAATAACTGGCTTTGCAGCCAAATGCTGCACTATAAGAAAAACCGTTGCTTATGTTCAAAACTGATCCTTGCAAACTTGAAGATTCTATTTTGTAATATTAATATATAAAAGTCATAATCTTATATTAAATGAAAACACAAAAATTCTCAAACTAAAGATCATGAAGGAAATATTGCTCAAAATGTCATGAATAGAAATAACATCACTTCTACTATTCAAGAAAACTTATATTGGACTGTCATAACCAGTTTTGGCTCTGGTTTTGAAAAATAATGTTGGAAATATGGAAAGATTTCAGAAAAGTTTCAACTACTCTTTTATAATCCAGACCATTACTAAAACAAATTTAAATCTGAGAAATCACTCACTATCTTCAAGCTTCTAAAGTATATAGAATTAACATTTTTTTCTTAATAATTGCTGAAAAATAGGAAAGAGCTAGAGAGGTTATTCCAGATTCTTCTATTCATGATTATTCATAATTTTAAACAGAATGAATTTTTAAATTTTCTCCAAATCTTGTTTTCTTGTCATGGGAATAATCACTATTTGACTTCCTAATGCTTTTGTTAATAATACTCTGTTTCTATTTTTTGTGAAAGAGGCACTTGTAAGGATTCTTCTAGGGACTTACATTCAAGTGAAGCAATGAGTAGGGAAACATATTTTTTTGTTGCATCTAAAAATAACGATTACATCCAAAAGTGAAACCAAATTCTTTAAAAAAACAAAACAAAACCTGAAGTTTGGTGGAGTTTAAAAATTTAGTAGCATTGAAAACCTCAGAAATAATTCTGGAAAGCTTTCATTTTTGCTGGAATTATTCAAGAGAAAAATATAGAGAGTTAACATCTGTTCAGGCAAGAATTCTGTAGTGCAGTTACTTCTAACTAAAAAAATAATAAGAAAAAGGAAAAGGAAAAGAGGAAAGAAAGTGTATATATATATATATATATTCAGAAGAAATTAAAGACAATGAATAGAACTACAGATAAAGAGAATTGTTTGGATTTAACAAATTATTATAATTTATTTTGATTTCAGTACAGCTACATAAAGCTACTATAATTATTCTAGTACATTAGTTTGATGATATCACTCCCTTGATAGTCCAGTTTGGATTTGACTTCTTTACCTTGTTTTTAAATATGATACTGCTTTCTCCCCCTCCTCCCT
>JAPSGF010000028.1:6157683-6209643 GCA_035772895.1 Perdix hodgsoniae | reverse complement strand
GGAATGGAATGATACTCAAAGGATAAACTTACAATGATGGTGAGTATTATTAAGTTAAATTTTAAAAGTACATAAAATATAGTCCAATATTTCATTTCATGGCTGGATGACTGTTAAAAACTTTTGCTGACTTTTCTATGGCTCTGTTCTTGAGCAGACAATTTACGGAAAACTGAATTAAAAAGGAAATAGATAAAGTTTAGTTAAGTGTGGAAATCTAATCCTGTGACAAACAGAATTAGAAAATGTATCTGAATTCTACTGCTTGAACTGCTCTGTCAGATGCTGCAAGATTAAAAGTGCTTCCAAACTCATGTTAACTTTTCAAATAGTTGAGCAGAACTTGAAAAAAGAAGTTTCTGTAGATTAAATTTTACACAAGCAAATTACTAGTCACTTGTAATATGTTCTTCTATTTTATCCACTGTAGGAACTATTAGTAACGTTTCATCCTTTTGATCATACCTTTCCTGACTTTTTTTTTTTTCAACATGAGACAATAAATGTACTTTGTGCTTTCTCAAAGTGAAGATTTTTCCCTTTTCATAGATTTTACGAAAAATATCAACTTATAGTCAATTGTAAATTTGAGGTGTTATTTTTCTGAAACAGAAGGAACGTCATGTTTGCTTGTTTGTTTCTTTGTTTTGTTGTGAAACTTTTGTTTATTTCCAGTCTAATATGGAAATTAGTGAACATTCTTTTCACTTTGAAAAAGTTCTGTGGGAAATCATAGAAAAGTTTTATTGTTTCTTGTTTGTTCATTTTTTAACTTCTTCCTCCATAGAAGGATAAAATTTAGAGCTTAAATGTAGGCAGGAGAAAATGAGAAACTTCTCCCTATTTCCATGTGTGTACTTTATAGTCGGTAATTAAAGACTGTGGAAGGAAGAAGTAACCTTGGCATGAATCTGCAAGAAACATACACAAACGACTAAGTCACTAATCTACTTAGGAATAGTTGTACTTCACATTATTTACTGAAGCAGAAACATAAGCCTCTTGCTCATGGTTGATATCAACACTCCAAAGTTATTAACCTAATTCTCCAGTTCTTTGGTTGAAGATATCATATTTCATATAAACATTCTGGTTATGTCAAAGAGATTAATAGCTTCATGAAGCTAGTCCTTCACAATTTTTTCACAATAAGGTCAGGCACCAACATGCAAATCAAGGTGGTCCGAGGGAAATGGTTGTACTTTAAAACAGCAAAACAGAAACAGGAAATTTCTTTACAAAATTGCATAATTGCTTTTATCTGTAGCATCAATTATAGTGTTTAACAATATATTACACTAAAATAAATGATATATTGTTATTAATTTTATTAACTGTACAACTGTTAGATTATGTTTTATATAGGTGAAAATTCATGAATTTCAGTGTATCAATTAAAAATTTGTTGTTGTACTTAATTATTTTTCCAGCATTCAATCTTTTACAATTGTTTGTACATTCCAGTTTTTCTTTCATATGTCTCTATTGCCAAGCAGACTGAATTTTTAAATCCATAAGTGATCCATCACTAAAAGTGGGTTTCATATACATTCTTTGCATGAAAAAGGTCACACAGAAAACTAGAAAGTGGAATTTGTTCCCAGTGACAGAAACTAATAATTTTAACAAGCAGTTATCAAGCTAAGAGATTCAATGTACTGAAATTAAAAAGAACAAAAACTGCTAAAAAATATATGTACATATCTCTTTCAGAAGTGCTAAAAAATTCCAGATATTTCAAAGCTGTATTTGGAAATACATTAAGTCACGACAATGAATCTCGTACATATCTCTTTGACTTCATTTTTACATTTTTACTTCAAATGGCACTAAGGGGCATGTATAAGCCCAACTAGATTCAAGCTATCACCTCCTGCCACTGCTGCAAGAAATTATCAAATTAGATCTATGGACTATGCAGCCAAAAGCTATGTACTTGTTATCTTCTTATTAAACGAACAGAATTTTGGAAATCAAAGGAGATTGGAGGAAAAATTATATTTAGATACTTTTCACACCTGGGGACTTAAGGAATGGGGGTCTTCATAAAATGCAGAGGAACTGCAAAGAGTTTAGAATGGGGAAACAGATGATTACTTATGAACCTATTTTCTTACAAGAAACAAATAGGAGAACTAAAACTCTTCAGCACAGATGAAGGTGAAAGTAATATATAACAAATCTAGAAAGCAGTAAATGGTAAAGGGAGGAACTAAGGTTGTTTATTCATTATCTCCTCTAAAACAAGAAATCCTAGTTTCATCATGGGTAGGAAATTCAAACTAATCAAAAGAAAATAATTATTAAGGCAACATACAACCAAGCTCACATAGGCTAAGAGGTGACCAGAAAAGTCCATAAAACAAAATTGTACCCTGTGCTTTTAAGCCCATTGTCTTTGAGCTAACAGATTCCTTTACTGTTTAATGGTTTAAAGTTGAGAATGTCTTTGGAAATTTCAATTACATTGTTACATAGCTCTCTCACTCCTTTTCTAGCATACAACTCTTAGCTGCATCTTAAGATAAATGATTTTTCTGTCTGACTCACTATCATAAAATTTATATTCTTACATCATATACATATATCATGCATACATTTATTTATAACAGGTGATAATAAGGCAGTATTTTAAGAAATGCAGCATAATGGCTAGCTATGGAGCTAATTTCAGGGGGAGAAACAGTGAAGCCAGAAGATTTTAGATATGAAGAAATAGAAAAGCTAACATTATAAACATATACATAATAAATCTTCATGTCTCCGTCAGTCTTAGAGGCTTTTTTGTTGTTTTTTGTAGTGGAATTTAGGACATAATTCACTTTATCTGATGGCTTTAGGTAGAGTTAATTCAGATGTCATTTTCTAAAAATAGGGATTCAAAAAAAAAAAAAAAAAAAAAAAGATTTGGCAAGTTCACCTGCATTAAAGAAGCTAGGAAATCTTTGGGAAAATTCTGAAAATCCTTGAACACAGAGAATATACAGGGCAATGACTAAAAAGTGAAGCCCTACAAGGTTGATAAGGGGCAGGCTTTGTCAGGTTTCTCTGGATTGCATAATTAATAGAACTACAGCAGGAAAATGTCATATGACAGTCAAGAAGTTGAGTAGACAATCTCATGGGTCTCTGTATTTTGACAGATGTTAATTATCTCACCTTTTTGCCTTTATTCTTGGTTAAATTTGATACTGTAACAAGAAAGTGACCTTTCTTATTCACAGACAGCTTCTGAGGAGGAAATTTTAATTGCCTTTTGCTATGCAGATTTATACTACACTATCAAAATTTTCATTTTCATACCAGAAATACTCCACTTTTTACTCATTAATGGCTTATAAAGGTTAAAGTAAAATACACGACAGTTTTCTTTTTTAAGAGAAGTAGCTGATAGGAAGCAATTGCTAGTGTTTTTCCCTCTTTTGCAAATGACAAGCTAAGTATACATCTGAGTACCTACAAGTCAAAATGACAACTTTAATAGTGTATCTCTAATGTAGTGTCATAATGCCTGACATTTATTTCCTAAAGACATCAAAAACATCTGAAAATATAGATTTTCTTCTCTCTATCATCCTACAAGATTTCTTTAAATCGATTTATGATCTAAATTCACTGGATTGACCAATCTTTAAATTACTTGTATATTTGAATATCACTCTTTGAGCTAGCACTAGTTACTGTCTTCCATTGGATGTAATTTTGCTAAAATACTGTGATGGTCTTTCTTTTTTTCATACAAGGTTTTTAGTTTCACTTGTGGCCATTCTTTAGCCTGACAGAACTTGTTTCTCTGACAGTTGCTTGATAAAAAAATGAATATAGAGAGGAATAAATAATTTTCTCCCTCAATAAACATCTTTCTTAATATAGACACATCACAAATTTAAAAATACATCAATAAATAAAAATCACACAAATCTGTGTGTTCTAAAAGCTTGTTTTTCTCTTTCACTATACATTGTGACAAAGAATTCAGTGAGGTAATCTCTGATTCATACAGCCAGAAGATATTATTTGTGTCTTCTCTGCAACCTTAAAATTACTTAATACATTTCTGTGTAAAAGTCTCAAGTCAAAATCGACTAGATTGTCAGTTATTGGGGTGTTCTCTATGTAGTCATTTTAATTGTTAATTATGAAGTGAGAAGGAGAGACTTTTATTTTGTGATTAATTCTTTGTGTGGGGTGTTGCAAACTATATTTCTAATATGGATAGACTGGAGTAACAAAGAGATTTCAGACACACACAAAAAAGGAATATAGCAGAACATACACCATAGAAATCATGCCTGTTTCTGAAAAGTACAGCTTACACTGTACTTAGTTAAGAATATAGAGGACTTTTTCCATTTCGTAGGAGTAACTCTCCAGCTTGCACTTTAATATTTTACTGGAGCAACATTTACTAGAAATCCTTTAAGGAAAGCTATAGCAAATGTCATATTCAATGAAGGCAATGCTTATTGCTGCCATGACATTTTTTGTCCTGCTTGCCCCCATCAAATCAAATTTAACCATGTAGTAGACAAAGTATACTATGTGTTTTCATGTTTTGTGCTTCTTCATTCTCACCAGACAGGAAACTGCAGCAACAAGTGCTATTTTTTTTTTCTGGCAGTGCATTAAATTTATTGAAATGGGGTCATGATTCTCTGCAAACACAGCAAACTTCCCTGAGAACCAGCAGATAAAGTTGCAGCCTATTCATACTCCACATCAAATTCAGTCCAGCGGCCCAGGACACATCCCAGTACCCCACCCATGATTAGAGGTGTTGAATATCTAAATTCCAGTGTTGAATTTGGTGATCTCCAGCTTCAACAATAATAATGTGCAACCCGACACAGAACCTACCTTATCAGATGAACATGACTTGATAGATGTCACTTGCTGTTTTCACTTCTTAAAACTATCAGTGTAGGCAGTGGTGCTTGACATTCTTCACTATTTTTCCTTCCTTTCCATTCCATTTCTTCAAAAGAGCTGAAATTTAAAACAGCAGCAATCTTTTTGAAACCTCAACGAAACTGAACCTATTTATCACTATTTTTCAACTTCAGAATTCTAAATATTGTTATTTTTTCTGTATTTACTGCCAGTGCTTCTAAAAATAATAATTAGATCTTCCCTTTGTCAAACATTAACTAAAACTAACTTTATTTACATTTTAAAAAGAAGACAATGTAAGTATTAAAAAAGAATGTAGAGACATGAGAAAATATCTTATGTCACTCTTCACTGAAAAAGAACTCCCACTCTCTTCATAAAGCAATGGATGACTTGTGTCAAAATGTGTGCATGTGTACCATGTGTATGAAAAATATGTTCATCCAAGGAAAGTAAAAGATATAAAGGAAGCAAACATTGGATAAAATTATCCCTTTGTAGAGACAGAATACATTCAGAACCAGGTGAATGAAGAACATGTTAAAGGACATTCATCACGTGGTGGTGAAATTCTTTAAAGTTATGTAGAATGGACATCTGGTTATAAGTACAATTTTTCAATTTTTCTTCTTTTAGTCTTTAGAAATGCAGTTCTGGGATTTCGGGGGATAGGGAGTAGGCAACTCAAGTATCATTGCTATTTTCAAACACCACACATGGTGATTCCAACTGACCTCACTCATGTATGAAGGAAAGGCAGTAGGCCAGATGTTCTGCATGTATTAAAATTGCAGATAGTTTTCATTAATTTCATTTATTATACCACTTTCAATAAAATAGTGTTTCTTTTGACATTTACAAGGAACATTTGGGTTCAGCAGTTCCTCCAGGTGCTCCACTGGGAACTGAATGTTGCTTCCTTTTTTCTTTCTCTCTCCTCTCTTTTAATGAAGAATAGTAGACCAAAGGCTAGGACAGAAAAAAAAAAAATTGCTATATTACTTCTGAAAATCACTGAGTGCTAGAATAGCTGTTCCTAGGATGAAAAGAATTATAATTTACTTTTCAGCAGGTCATTCCTACTTTGAGTAGCAACCCTAGTATGTGGCAATTACAAATGGTTTTCAGCTTCATTTTATAAGTGCTGTGTTAGAAAACAGTCTTGTTATATGATTTACTACTTAATCAGAGTGGATATTTTTTGTGTAATATTTTGGGAGAATTCCAAAAGTATGGATAGGAAGCTCACAACTCAGTATTAGCTACTTCAGAAAAATACTAGCAAGTTAAATAAAATCAGGTTCTTATTTTAAAATACAATGTAATATCAGCATAACACTAACTCAAATCATTTTTCTTTGGGAAGAAAGTAAAGCACTAGCTTTTCAGATATTGTACATATAACCAATATTATATTTGCCATTCTGCTGCTGAATTAACTGGCAGAAAAATAAGAAATTATAGCTAATCTAATAGGTTAAAGATGTGTTTTCTAGAAAATCATTTGAAGTAAGCAGGCAAAATCTTACCTTCTACCTGAAACAGCATTTCTGTTGCAACTATCCTAATGAGTGATGTAATTTTAATCAGCTTACTTACAATGGAGAGATTGCAACATTCAATGTGAATAGTGCACATCAAATTGCAATCTCTGCTTTCAGTATATAATGAAATAATTCAGAGACTAAATAGCAAAGAAAGAACAAAAAGCCAAGAAATTGCTGTTTGGGAGAAAAAAAAACACACACAAAAACCCCACAATTTGCTTACAAATATATTCTACTTTAACCTTAACATGTGGCAGATTATTCTTACTTTAATTGGTCTTAACAAGTTCTAGCAATGACTTCAAAAATAACATTTGAACACAAAACTAATTAGGATCTATTCTACAGAGCAGGCTTTGAAGCACCAGTAAATATACTGCAGCATTGCTACAAAACTATTAATGTTCAAAATGCTAACAAGTGACAGTAAGACTATTAAATTATTTTATGTTTCTGTATTGTTAATTATATGAAAAAAAAATCAAGTGGCTTAAATCCAACTTCTTTGGAGTGAGATATTCAATGTCAAGAATGCAGATCTGCCTTAAAACTCTACTGTCATAAGACCATTCCATCTGAATCTTATAGTTCTGCTGACTTTAACACATAGCTGGGGAATATCATCCTATTTGTAGGACTTATTTTTAGATTAGTAAAAAATAATAAACACATATAAATTAGCCCTTCATAACATAGGAAAGTACAGGGTATGCACACACCTGCTAACATGACAAACCATTCCTGACAGCAAAGAATTTGCTTTATAAGCAACATAAAATGAACAAAGCCATAACAAGCTGCACACTGTCGGGCTAAAGCTATGACTGCAAATGTACTATCTTATTTTATGTTATGATCAGAAGCATTTGTTTTCACTTGGGACCAGTGGCTATTGCATGCATAATACACAGGCAGATACTTGCTACTGGCAGGTATTTGAAAGACGATTCAGGTTTCTTAATGTGCTTTCAAGAAACAGCTAATTATTCACCATGAATTAAACTCACTCTAAAAGACATGGAAATCACTTTGACATTCCAAAACAAACTGCTTAGGTTGGGAAAAAAATTATTTATTTCTCTTTCTGAATATCTTGAAAATAGATTCAAGCATTGCTAAAAACCTGCAGCTGAGTAATTGTTACCTTTGGTTTTCTTTTCTACTTTGTGGTAAAGATGGCTTTCTATTTTTACTTTTTCCCCACATTTCACAAGTGAGGTTGTATTTTTTGTTATCCTGTTCAACTGTGTGTTTGACATGATTAAAATCAAGACTACTCTTGCTGTCAGTAACATCAGTTTACCAGTATTTCTAACCAGGATGCTGTTGTCTAGAAGGAATTTATACATACTTAAAGGAAAAAGTTTAAGCTGCTCTCTTAACTATGTATGCATATGAAATATAAGACAATTCTGTGTCAATTCTACTTGATTTTCATTTTCCAAATGTTTGTTTAAGAACAAACATATTTTGTGCTGTTGTTTTTTTTAATAGAATTTTATGCTCTTCTCATGGCTGAGCAAGGGCTTGCTGGTAAAACGGAGGGAAAGAAAATAACACTATAGGCAGTGGAAACAGGGATGGTGTCTTGGAAAGAATACAAGGATGCTACTCAGACATGCAGATATAGGATCAGAAAAGCCAAGCTGCAAATGGAAATTTGGTGAGGGATGTGGGGAAAACACAAATAAACAAACAAATATACAAGAAGGAGTTTTATGGCTTTATAGGTGCATTGGTCAGAAGAGACAGGTCAAGGAGAGTACACACCTTCTGATAAATGAGAAGGGAAAACTAGTTACAACAGGCACAGAGAAGACTGAGTTCTTTCCCTCAGTCTTCACTGCCAGATAGGATTTTACATCTCTCATGTCCCTGTCCAGGCACAGTAAGAGAAGAGCAAGTCTGAGGCTACTTCATGAGGCTGGGTGTGTACAAGCCTAAATGGCCAAACGACACACATTCCAGGGTCCTGCAGGAACTGGCTGTTTTAGTTGTCAAGCTGCTTTTCATATTTATAAAATCGTGGCTGTCTGGTGAAATCCTTCGTGGCTGGAGAAGGGAAAATATCACTCTTGTTTTTAAGAAAGTGGTAAGGAGAAAGAAAGGCCTAGGAAACTACATGCTGGTAAGCCTCACATCTGTTCCTGGGAATATCATGGAGCAGATCCTCCTGGAGGCTATGTTAAGACACATGTGAGGGAGTAATCTGAGACAGCCAGCATTCACCAGGCTTCACAAAGGGCAGATCATGTCTAATCAATCTGTGGCCTTCTAAAATGGAATGGTTGCATTTGTGGACAAAGGAAGGGCAACTGATGTCACCTAAATGAACTTGTACAAAGGCTTTGATGTTGTTCCACACTACATTCTTGTCTTCAAACTGGAGTGAGATGGATTTGAAGGGTGGACTATTCACTGGTAAATAATTGTTTGGATGATCACAGCCAGAGGGTTGCATACAGCAGACCTATGTTCAGGTGGAGGCCTGTTGTGAATGGTGCTCCCTGGTGATCCATCTTGGGACCAGTGCTCTTCAACATCTTTAATCAGTGACACAGACAGTAGGATCAAGTGCACCCACAGTAAGTCATCCAGAAGGACCTGGACAGGCTTGAAATGTGGGACCACAAGAACTTAATGAAGTTCAACAAGGCCAAGCACTTGAGATATTCAAAGAGTTCTAAGAGTTCTTTCCCTCAATCTTCACTGCTACTCAGGTTTTCTATGTCTTTCATGCCCCTGCACCTGAGTTGAAGCAATATCAGATATGTGTATAGCCTGGGAGAAGAAATCATGAAGAGCTACCCTGCAGAGAAGGAATTAAGCGTCCCTGGTGGGTGAAAAGCTGGACATGAGCCAGCAGTGTTCTTGTAACCCAGAAAACCAACTGTATCCTGGTGTACATTAAATGAGGGATGGCCAGCAGGTCAGGGGAGGTGATTGTCCCCTCTACTCTGCCCTCTTGAGGCCCTATCTGGAATACTCTTTCCAGGCCTGGGGTTCCCAACACAAAAAAAAGATGTGGAGCTGTTGCAGCAGGTCCAGAGGAGGATCACAAAGAGGGTTGGAGCACCTCTTGTATGAACAAAGTTAAAGGGAGCTGGGCTTGTTTACCTAGGGGAAGAGAAGTCTCCTAGAGACCTCACTGCAGTCTTTCAGTACTAAACTGAACTTATGGCCAGGAAGGAGATCGACTTTTTAGACAGGCAGATAGTGACAGGACAAGGGGGAATGCATTAAACTAAAAGAGGTTTAGGTTAGATGTTAGGAAGAAATTCTTTACCCAGGGGGTGCAACTTTGCCAAGGTATTCCCCAGGTCAGAGACAGTATGTGACTCTTACTGTCTCTGACTTTATTACTCTGCAATCAGGCTGGACTAGTTTCTGTGCAGGTATTGCTACGGGACAGAGAAGAGCTAGTAATAGTTTGACTTGACCCACTCTCTTTGTCTGCTCAGAACTCTCAATCACATGTCCCTAGAGCAGTACAGTAGTACTTTCCCTATGGCAGAGATAGAGGGATTTGGATAGAAGCTGCGACACTGTGTGCTGCATTTGGCTGCAGTTTTACAGCATTTATATTTTCTGCAACAAGCTACAGAACTGTAACCATTCCTGCAGGAGCATTAGAATGGTAAGGAAATTAGGCAGAGGAGGGTGGCAAGCAACTTTACACGCCCCCAAACATTGTCACCTATTGATTTAAGATGATTTCTCAAGCCAGCTTTCATCTTTCACAATTATTCAAATCTTAAGTCTTGTCTGAAAAGAAAAGAAAAAGACTTTTTTTTTTTTTTTTTTTTTTCCTTTAATAGTGAAAGCTAAAAATTTACTTTCTTGTAATTTCCGGAATTTCTTGGATCACTTCCCAAAGCACGTAGAAACATGTAATAAGGCTTTGTCAGTCAGTAGACTGGTGGTACCAATCCACTGCAGATCAAACATAAGTGGTTTCTGGAAGAACAAAGTGCATAGCTCAGTTTTCTTGCATAACAAAAGAGAACAATACAGAGACAAAATCTGCAAATCAGACAACTTACATACGCACATAACTGTATTTAATATGAAATTGATTAAAGAAAACTGGATGTAATGTGCTTTTCTAGGCAACTGATAAAAATGGATTATTTTTCTCTTCTTCATGTTTATCAAGAAGTCCAGTTATTTTTAAGCATCAAAAAGGAAAAACAGTTCTTCCTGACATAAACAGAAGTCCTCAAATCTGCTTCCACACAATCAAACTTAAGTATGTATAATAACAGCTGTACATATCTCATGTTCTCCTTTAAACCAAATATGGATTACAGTGATTACCATTTTATTATAACCAGATGTTAGTCTTAAGCATGACAGTATTTGAAACACGTTTCTCCATCAAGCATTTTTCAAGCCAGGAGGTGACAAGAGCTGATTCTCCTGCTGTAATTAGTATTACTGTGGACTAACTGTGTACAGTGTTGGGCTTTACAATATATGAAGTATGTTGAGGTACCTGAAAGAGTCCAGAGGACTGCAACAGAGCTGGCAGCAGGGCTGAAGTCATAGCATGAGAGGAGAGACTGAGGACACTGGTGCTGCCTTCTCTGGGGAAGCTTGAAAGGCGACCTCACTGATCCCTGCAACTCCCTGAGGAGAAGAAGCAGAGAGAGGTGCTGGACTCTGCTCCTATTCACTGATAGAAGGATGAGAACAAAGGCATAAAGTTGCCAGGGGAGGGCCAGAGTCGGATTTAGCAGAAATTTATTTACTATGAAGGTAGCCAAACACAGAAAAGGGCTTCCAAGAGATATGGTTGATTGCCCAATGGCTGGCAGTATTCAAGAGGCATTTGGACAGTGTGCTCAGAAACATGCTTTAACTTCTGTCTTGCCCTGAATTGATCAAGTAGTTGGACTACATGGACTTTGAAGATGCTTTCCAATAGAACAATGCCAGGGCTTTTCAGTGCTATGCTATGCTATTCTACAAAGGTGAGCTACTGGTATTTTCTGAAAATCAAGATGAAGATGTCAGGGTCCAGAAACACAAATGTCTTAATCTACAGTTTTTCCTCTCTGTTGCTTACATAAGAGATTTAACAATTTATTTAGCAAATCTATATTTTTGAAGTTTAAGTATTCAATCTAAGAACAATAAATATGAAATACCTTTATGACCAAACTGCCTAATGAGAAGATTTTAACTATATATTTATTTACTTATTAGCCAAGATTGTTAAACTGTAAGATAATTGTTTCTTAACTGAACTAAAAATAAAATATTTTCATTGCTCTTTCACAGGCTTTACTAGAAAACATTTAGTCAAGTCGTAATAATATGTATGTGTTTATAATCAACAGCTTTGTCTTAGCTACTTCAAGTTATTTTACAAATCTACATAAAAAAAACAGTAAAACTTTAATCTTTAGAAAACAAAGTCTAACAATGCTTCAGAAATGTATGTTACGTTTACAAGAGAGAAGGTGCAGACATTATTTTAAAGCAATTTTTCGAATCTATGATTGATGCTAAGATGACACAAAATAAAAATTTCAAAAGCTGAGAATTTTGAATAATATTACTTTCTTCTTCCCTTCTGATTTATAGTCCTTACTTTGCAGTGAAAAACTCAGGATCAAGATATCAATATGAAAAACTGTGGTACACAAGAGCCATAGGAATTTATTTTCTTCTTTTTCTCCCTCAAATATGTAGTGTACAAAACACTGAGCAAAATTGTATTCTGCTACAAAGGAATATAAATGAAGAGGGGTTACAGATTCTCTTTTTGTTTTGTCAAAGACACTATTTTGATCATTCAGGCTGTTTGATTCTGCTGTACCAAAACATTATTTGAGTCTATTCTTTCCCTGAATAAGGAGGATTGACTATTTTTTGATGATTATTTTATAATCATTTTTGTGAAGCGCCTCATTTGAAACTAAATCCAAATTAAGTAACAACTGATTAACTAAGAGTTAATCCAAAACTTATCCAGAGGGGTTCATAATACATTTACTGTATTACTTTTGATGAAAACACCTGTTAAGGTATGTAAAAGGATCATACAACTAATTCTGAATAGTCACATCATGCATAGTGACAGCATCAGAAAACTGGAACAGCCTAATAGGAAGATACATTGGGAATAAAAAGGATTTCTTACAGAATCACAGAATCACCCGGGCTGGGAGAGACCTCAAGGATCATACAGTTCCAGCCCCCCTGCCTGGCAGGGCCACCAAACATACACATTTAGATCAGGTTGCCCAGGACCCTGTCCAACCTGGCCTTGAACACCTCCAAGGACAGGGCATCCACAACCTCCCTGGGCAGCCTGTTCCAGGGCCTAACCACTCTCCTTGTAAAGAACTTCCCCCTAACATCCAACCTAAATCTTCCCTCCTTCAACTTGGATCCATTTCCCCTAGTCCTGCTATTGTCAGCCCTTTTGCAGAGTTTACACCCCTCCTGGGTGTAGGTTCCCTTCAGGTATTGAAAGGCTGCAATGAGGTCACCCTGCAGCCTTCTCTTCTCCAGGCTGAACAAGCCCAACTCCCTCAGCCTGTCCTCATAGGGGAGGTGCTCCAGTCCCCTGATCATCTTAGTCGCCCTTCTCTGGACCCTTTCCAAAATCTCTATGTCTTTCTTATACTGAGGGCTCCACACCTGAACACAGTACTCCAGATGGGGCCTCACAAGAGCCGAGTAGAGAGGGACAATCACCTCCCTATCCCTGCTGACCACCCCTCTCCTGTTGGAGCCCAGGATCCCATTTGCCTTTCGAGCTGCCAGAGCGCACTGCTGGCTCATGTTAAGTCTCTCATCCACCAGGATGAGATGATTCTTAACCTAACAGTAAGAAAAAAAACCTATGGTCTTTTTCTTTTGAAAGACCAGATATAATTCATTCAATCAGTCAATCAATCAATCTTCATCTGATCAATTTTCAGTGGAAAGGAAGTCTGATTCAACATGGAGAAATCTTTTCTATTGACTAGTCACCTTCTCTTCATGCACTTGGGCTTTTTAAAATCTTTAATATTTTGGTTTCCCATGTCTGAAGTTCTTTTAGTTTAATAATAAATTATAATGCATAATAAAACAAAGCACAGACAAACTGAAAATAAGCTTCTGAAAAAGAGGCAAAGAAAGAAATATAAATATTTTAAGCAGAAATCTAGGTAAATCTACTTAAGAACAAATTAAAGAGGGAAATTTCTATTATTTCTATTACAATAAAAAAGCAGAATATCTGAATAAAGGATTGTCCAGAGACAGAGAGAAGTCATAAATTTTCAAACATGCTTAGATGATACGTATTCAATTGACATAGTACATATAACATATTTATCAAAACAAATGCAAAGTTGTCTTTCTGAACACATACAGGAATTCTACTGCTATTACCAAATTTGCCAAAAGTTAGTTTATGAGTCACAACTGTTCTACTTTTCTTTTTGCAAAAAATGAAATAGTTGTATTAATGAGTGGTTGGTCATTTGAGCTTTGTGATTTTTTCTACTGCCAATGACTTCCGTTTTATCACAAATGCTATGCACTTAAAGCAGTACTCTTATACTCAAGACCTAGATCAATATTTCACTTGTAAAATAGCTTTTTGACTGATCTTTTTTGCCTCATGTCTCATTCTGCCTTTTTACCAATTGTCCATTGGAAGTCCTCACAGTCCTATTCTTCTTCAGTTGTTCAAGCAACACATTTTACAAGTATTCTGAGAAACAATAAAAACTGCTGAGTTTTTACAAGTGGCTTTAGCCACTTCAGTTGATTTCATCTAGAATGGAATAGGATAAATCACGCAACTCACCTAGAAAAAAAAACAAAAAAAAGTAATCCAGTTGTTGAGAAGCAATGAACAACTGGAGACAGAAATGAAAAGAGAACAAGGTCTGTACAGCCTCCATCTCAGCAGACAATAAAAACCTAAGTACGTTTAGTGAGTAAAGATCAACACTGGTTTCCACAGCTTGCTCTCATTTTAGTGTGGACTTGCCAGTATTATCTAAGTCAGATACAGATTTATTATGATTTTCTCTCTGCACAAAGAACAGAAATTTCACAATGTCAACCGCCTGCGTCTTTAGTTATTCTTTATGTGATAAGTCTACTTAACAGGAAGACCCACAGACAAAAAAAATGAAGCTTACTGATTTTTAAAAAACCTTATAGTGCTGCTTCTAATATTATCTTTATTTTTTTTTCTCCTTATTTTCCTTCTTTGCAAAGGAATAAATTATCTTAATCTATGTTAGCATAATATTCACACTTCAGTAAGGCTAGAAATCCATACCAGGGAAAAATAATCAGGCTTGCTTCTGCAATGCATTTGTAAGAAAATATGTAGCTGTGGAAAGTCACCAAGCTCCTCTTATATTCAGTGGAGAAACATACTGTCATGGAGTTAACTAGATCAATCTATGCCCGTGATGGGGGCAGTAGGTCCCTGGGCCCCCTCTGCCCCTCAAAATGGAAGGGAAAGGGAAAAGGCAAACAATGGCAATGATCTATGGAGGAAAACTTATTTTACTAACTATGATATCGGAATGCAAGATAACACAATATAATACAATCTAATTGAAATTGAAACTAATAAATCAATTAAGAAAGGAGAGAGAGAGTTCCTGAGACCGATTCAAACCTGAAAAGCTTGGAACAGCTAAGAAAGCACCCTCCGGCACCCACTGCCAGGCAGTAAGAGATCGCCCCACCTGGAAAGGTCAGATCCCATGACTTCTGTAATGTATAGGGATAGGTACATGGAATTGGAGCATTAACACTTTAACTCCCAGTGCACTACATGATGTTATGACATGGAATACTGAAAACCAAAAAAAAAAAACCCAGAAAACCATGACACATACACAACAAGACTTAAAGGGCTGACTAAATTCCCTGGATTTTCTGAGAAATTTTACAGCAACATTATTATGTTTCTTATAATATTTTGTGAAAATTCATAAATTGCTACAGATATACTAAACTATAGCTTAGTATATCATGAGCTAACAAAAACAGCAAAAAAGAAGCAAGAATGGCATGTTCTGCTTTAGGGTTTCATTCTGATACAGTGTTGCAATAATAGATTTTACTTAGGAAGAAAATAAAAGGAAGGAAAAAGCAGCAGACTATGTGATAAACTATTAATGGGAAATTGAGTACAATTTTACCCCCTCAGAACTGCCCAGGGTGAATTTAAAAATGTAAAGTCAACATTGAACACAAAGCACAATGCATTTCTACTAAAATTGATGAGGCAAATCACTTTTCCAGATTAAAAAGATAAGAGTAGAAAGGTTCTGAGTGAGACCAAAATAAGAGTGACAAGCTTGTAGCTTCTAGCATTCTCTTTGAAAGCCACCTCTTTCTACAAAGCTCATCACTACCACAGAAAACAGCTAGAGAAATGCCATGGCCCTAGGCAGAACAACTGGGTCCATCTGTTTTGATGTAAGCAATGTATCCTTATACTAATGGAAATTATTTTTATTTTGACATATCAGACTTAAGTTTCACTGTACTGTCAGCATCAGCAATAGTAGTAATAAGCCCACTGAAATCCTTAAATTCTTAATTATGATACATACCAAGTTTTCTACCAATAAAATTAATTTTATTACCTCCTAAAAAATAAAAGCAACAGCTCAAGATTGTTGAGATTTGCTACTAAATAACAATAATAATATTACCTTACGGAGAATGATGTGCTGATATGATAGGATAAACAAATATAGTGCAGGAACACTCACATATTAAACCCTCTGTTAAAAAATAATAATACATTAAGAATACAAAGGATTAAAACAGGCTTAGTGGTTTAGTAGACAGTTCCCTGTCTCTGTATAGGAGGGGTATGAACTAATTATACACAACATAATCTGTCCATATAGACTTCAGTCAGTATATGGGGCACTGGGCAACTTCTCTCTCCTACAGTGTGGGGAAAAGCAAAGCTGAGTTTCAAAATTTCTGTGTATTTTCAGACAAAAAAAAATGTTATTAGAGCACATAGTGCTTTTCTATTTGGAAAAAGGTACTTAATGTTTTCTTGAGGAGCAAAATAGCTTCTTACACTGTATTTTTGAAATTCTAAAAGTGGCAGTTTCCAATTCAGGTGCAGAAAGTTACTGAGTGTACTTGAGGCTTGCAGGAACACTTCACGTATCCCAAATACTCTTGTGAGCTCAGAAACCACAGCTGATGGGTAGCCTGTAGGCATCAAATCTGGGGAATGCTGAGAAGATATTATGGTTCAGGATAAGCAATTTCTTGGGAAAATACAAGGATAAAAACAAGATATCTGAAGACGGGAAGGAAGTTATAGCGTGCCTTTCCCCCCATCCAATGCACATAACACCTTCTCCACAATTGCTACCACTTCTATTTTTACACTCCTGCCCTTCCTGTAGCTGTTTAATTCACAAGAAAATAAATAAATAAATAAAAAGCAAACAACAAAGAACAGTCTGCCAGTTTATATCTACCGCCAGTCCAAACAACTATGAAAGAGGGAGCAAGGTTTTGTTTCACCTCTTGAAATATTTTACACTCATTTCTGGTCACCATGTTCATCCTTCACAGAGTTTGAGATACAATGGACAGAATGAGTGCGTCTCAGCATTCAGATAGTGGGCTGAATTTGTAAAACTGACAGTTGGAGGATGGAAGAGGAAGATGAGGAGAAGGAGAAGGTAAAAAAAACATTTTGACATTATCACTGAAAGTCATCACATGAAAACAATTATGGTATCTAATAACCTTACTAAAAATATTTTGTTAAAATGACTGTGCTTTGAGTCAGGCTTCAAAGACATTTATACATAAATCTATATGGTGTCATATATTTATTTTTAAAGAGAATCAGTGTGAGAAACAATTTCCAAGAGATTAAGTATTTGTTTAGTTATTTGTTTAGTTCCACACATAATATTCCACTTTTTTTTTTTTTTTTCACTACATGACATTAACCAAAGAGAAAATAGTAGGTCATTCTTAGTCAACGTCTTACACAGTGTAATAGGTTAAAAGAACCAATACCAGAAAATTACTGCTTAACTATAATGAACCATAACTCTCATTCACTACTAACACTAAAGAAAAATTACAGTAACTGCTTGTATGCAATATTACAGTGAATTATTTTCAAATTTCAATTTCATCTGCAGAGAGAATGTCTTCTAACATGAGTTGTGTAGCGTGAAGAAAACAGGCAGCCTTCCTTTTCAAACCTTCAGCAACACTGGACTGCAACAACTACAGGCAAGAAGACTTCACAGAATTAAGTCCAACAATAGCAAGTCTGTGGGGTTTAAAAATCCTACTGTATGTGTCATGATCCACTTACATAATTTCTATATTCACTTGCAATTAGTAGGCAAAGTCCTCAGACAGAGGATATGAATAGTAGGGAATTTCACCTAAAATAAACATGAAAAATATTTCAGCTTGATTACATGGAAATTGTAATCATTTGATTCATTAACTGTTGGAAGCGTGAGAAGACAGGTTATCATATTTTTAACTTACTCTTTGCTTAACTTTTCACTTGGCTCCTTTGTTTTCAGTCCTATGACCAGGACACTGTATTATAGAAAGGAACAGAATATAACGACGTATTGAGCTTAGACATATTGTAAAGCTGTCTATGACTTGTCAGTATAGAATTAGAATTTCAAATATAAACCAGCATAAAAGTACATATGCTGTATGCATTTAAATTTTCTATTTTATGCAATAGTAGCTATGTTTTGTGGTATTAACTGAAGATTTAATTGCAGTTCTTCTAGTGCTCTACAACTGCCGCCAAAGAGAGCTGGAAAAGAATTCATTAGTATTTAAAAAGTATGGGGAGGAGATAAGAAGGTCTCCACTGGAGAATTTCTGGAAGTAGGTGAGATGGAAATAGTTTCTCTTAAGCCATGAGATTAACTCTCTTCCATCTGAGGGCACAAAGAACTGGTCCTTGATGAATTACTATGAGAGTCAGCAAGGTGAAGATTGAAGACTGGAGGCTTGCCAACGTGACTCCCATTTACAAGAAAGGTTGTAAGGAGGATCCAGGGAACTACAGGCCTGTTAGCCTGACCTCGGTTCCAGGGAAGGTTATGGAACAGATTGTCTCGAGGGAGATCATGCGGCACGTGCGGGATGGCCGGGGGATCAGGCCTAGCCAGCATGGGTTCATGAAGGGCAGGTCCTGTTTGACCAACCTGATCTCCTTTTATGATCTAGTGACCCATCTACTGGATGAGGGAAAGGCTGTTGATGTGGTCTACCTAGACTTCAGCAAAGCCTTTGACACTGTCTCCCACGGTATTCTTCTGCAGAAGCTGGCAGCCCATGGTTTGGATGGGTACATTGATGGATGGGTAAGGAACTGGCTGGAGGGCCGGGCTCAGAGAGTGGTGGTGAATGGAGTTAAATCCAGCTGGCGACCGGTCACGAGTGGTGTTCCCCAGGGGTCACTGCTGGGGCCTGTCCTCTTCAATATCTTTATTGATGACCTGGATGAGGGCATTGAGTGCACCCTCAGTAAGTTCGCAGATGACACCAAATTGGCTGGGAGTGTGGATCTGCCTGGGGGTAGCGAAGCCCTGCAGAGGGGTCTGGACAGGCTGGAGAGCTGGGCTGAAGCCAGGGGGATGAGGTTCAACAAGACCAAATGCCAAATCCTGCACTTTGGCCACAACAACCCCAGGCAGCGCTATAGGCTTGGGGCGGAGTGGCTGGACGACTGTGTGGAGGAAACGGACGTGGGGGTGTTGACTGATGCTCAGCTGAACATGAGCCGACAGTGTGCCCGGGTGGCCAAGAAGGCTAACGGCATCCTGGCTTGCATCAAAAACAGTGTTACTAGCAGGAACAGGGAGGTAATTGTCCCCCTGTACTCTGCACTGGTGAGGCCGCACCTCGAGTATTGTGTTCAGTTTTGGGCCCCTCATTGCAAGAAAGACATTGAGGCCCTGGAACGTGTTCAGAGGAGGGCTACGAAGCTGGTGAGGGGCCTGGAGCACAGGCCTTATGAGGAAAGGCTGAAGGAGCTGGGATTGTTCAGCCTGGAGAAGAGGAGGCTCAGGGGAGACCTTATAGCTCTCTATAACTTCTTGAAGGGAGGTTGTGGTGAGCTAGGGGTCGGCCTTTTCTCTCGTGTAGACAGTGATAGACCTAGAGGCAATGGTTTCAAGCTGCGCCAGGGGAGATTCAGGCTGGACATTAGGAAATATTACTTCTTGGAAAGGGTGGTCAGGCACTGGAATGCACTGCCCAAGGAGGTGGTGGAGTCACTGAACATGGATTTGTTCAAGAGACGTTTGGATGTTGTGTTGAGGGATATGATTTAGCTGGGGAGTATTGGTGATGGTTGGACTGGATGATCTTTTAGGTCTTTTCCAACCTTGATAATTCTGTGATTCTGTGATTCTGTGTCATAAATCTTCATAGGACGTACAGAATTCAGTAATTTGCCTAATGTTGTCCATGTCTTGATTTACTCTCAAGATTTTTTTACATGATGCTTCCTGTAATTGAAAATTAAAAATGAGATTTAAAAAAAATCAGATTCTTCATCATACACTAATAATTCTTTTCAGATTTTCAGATTCCAGGGCCAATGCAAATTGATCAGCATGTGAGTAAGCCCAGCATTCCCTTCTGAGGGCAACAGCTGATGAAGAACTAGAAGTTGGCAAACATCTTATTTATTCAGGTGTATTTCCTGTCACAGGTTGTTTGTTCCAAAAGGATTAAATGCTACCCTGATCAGTTTACAAAGATAACAGGGGGGAGGGAGGTTTGGTGCTGCCATGAATAGAGTCATCCTATGAAATGTTACTAAGCCTGAAAACATCAGCAATCATCACCATCAAATCATATTATTTTGCTTGATAAATAAATATAGAAGCTTAAAAACATCCTGAAGTTTGTACAAGGTCATATCTATCTCACGCATTTTAGCTGTTAAGCTATTCTAATGGCTGTTACATACCTTTCCTCTATCATTTTTGTAGTTATTTCAGTCTGTATCTCTAAAAACACATATTATTTATAGTAGAACGTAAAGAAAAAGCCAATTCTGAAAGAAAAAAAAGGCATAGCCAACATATCAGCATAACAGAGCAAGAGGGAAAACACAGGTTATTTGTCAAGAGCCAAAGTATTTTCTATCTCTTTTGTACTGTAGCTTGTGCTGTTTGAAGTATTGTTCCAGGTGGCAGTGAATTTACTGCCTTTACTATGTTGAAAAATATATACATAGCAACACATGTACATCTGTGAAAGGATGCCTCCTAATATCTATGTGTTGGAAACTACATTTTTAGAGGTGAATGGATGAATAACGTTCAGAAGACTCATTCTATTACCATGCCAAGTTTGTTGTCTTTGGCAGGATCACATACTTTGAACTTTACATGTCTTGTGACAGAATTCTTGTTTGTGCTATGTGGTATGGACATACATAAAGTATGAATTCATGATTTACACTGTGAAGATGTACATAGAGATTACACCGAAATGAAAAGAAACATACCACTAAATCTCCACCATGCGAAGCTCATGTTGCTACCTCAAGGGTTGTACTGTCTGTATATGCTTCAGGTATTTCTAGTTTGTGGTGGAGACATAGTGTATAATATTCTCTGGATTGTCATAAAAAAATAACAGGGTTTACCACTGAACCATTAATATTTGATTTCAGATACCTGCAAAAAACCTGACAAAATTATCTATTCAAAGATACAACTACCTTGTAAACCAAACTCTTACTTCATTCTAAATATGTACACAAAAAAGTCTAAATGATATGCCTTGCTGTAGCACAAAATGTATGGAACTGCAGAAAGAAATCTTACTAATGCAATAAAAAAAAAGATACAAATTGTGAAATGTACACAATCTAGCATTATGGATGAATTTTCTTTGCAGTGTATTATCAAAATCACAGGAACCAAATCATGTGTATAGATTACCCGTAAAGAATTACCAATTATACTACTGTCTTTATATACTTTCCTGAACAGTTTATTAAAGAAATACCTGCTGACTATTTATTTATTCCCTTTCCCCTACGAAATCTATTCAACAAACACTCATTTTATCAAAGACCTTAGTAAAGCCTTTGTTATGGTCTCCCACAGCTTCCTTCTCTCCAAATTGGAAAGATGAATTTGACAGATGGGTGAGGAACTGTTTGTGAGATTGTACCCAGAGAGTGGTGGTCAATGGCTCAATGTCTGGAAGGAGGTCAGTGATAAGTGCTGTCCTTCAGGGTTAGCACTAGGACTGATGCTTTTCAATTTCTTCACCAATGATATTGTCAGCGGGATCAAGGGCACCTTCAGCAAGTTTGTGGATGACACCAAGCTGGATCGTACAGGATGGTTGAGGGGTGGGATGTCACCCAGGGAGACCTAGACAGACTCAAGCTGTGAGCCCAGGAGAGCCTCATGAGTTTAAACAAATCAAGTACAAGGTGTTGCACCTTGGTCACAGAAATACAACCTGGGGGACAGCCCTGTCAAAAAGGACTTGGGGTTACTGGTGGATGGCAAGCTGGACATAGGCCAGTAATGTGCCCTGATAGCCCATAAAGCCAACTGTACCCTAGGCTGAATCAAAAGAAGTGTAGTCGGCAGGTTGAGGGAAGTGACTGCGTCTTTACTCTGTGCTGGTGAGAACTCACCTGGCGTCCTAGGAAGAGAAGAGACATGGATCTGTTGGTCCATGGGGTGGATCCAAGGGATGGAACACCTCCCCTATGAGGACAGGCTGAGAGAGCTATGGCTATTCAGTCTGGAGAATAGAAGGCTCTGTGAGGGCTATAAGAAAAAAAAAAAAAAAGTCAAACTCTTCAGCAGAATCTATTGTGAGGACAAGGGGAAAGGATTTCAAATTAAAATATGGGATATTTGGATTGGATATAAGGAAAAAAGTATTTTTACAAGATTAGTGAAGCACTGGAACAGGTTGCTCAGAGAGACGGTGAATATCTTGCCCTGGAGATGTTCAAGGTCAGGTTAGATGGCTCTAAATAACCATATCTAGTGGAAGATGCCCATTTTAAGTGCACGGGAATTGGACTAGATGAACTTTCAAAGTCTCTTCCAACTCAAATGATGCTATGACTCTATGTCAACATCATTCATATCTTGTATATCATTATCTTAAAAATCTCCAATCTACCAAAGAACACCAGAATCCATTCCATTTTGTTGTTGTTTCGAGAAAAAAATAAATTACTGATACATTGAAAAATATAAATATAATTTGGAAATAGGAAGAGTTTAGTTTTAAGAAATATTGACATGTTTGAGTATTTCTTTTCTTCTAAATAAAATATGTAAAAGAGGGGAATTACCAAAGAAGTGTACAATTATTATGGAATAATTATTTCCAAATAAAAATAACACAAACTGTACTCTGTGTATTCAATAACCTCTTGCTAAGAATTGTACTATTTTACTTCCTAGAATAATTAAAAATGCAGAATTTTTTTTTTTGTCATACAAAAAATTGTGTTTAAGCATTAGGAGATAAAATAATCATTCTTACTAGTAGGAACCAATATATATATTTATATATATATTTATATATATTTAAATATATTTAATCTGACTTATATTAGAATGGACTATAATTATTGATTATTCTTTTCTGTAAGTGGCATTTCTTTCCATGGTCCATATCTGAGAGTCTAGATCTGATAACTGTTATAAGCATTTCAATTTTGAAGAGACAAGTGCTACTATATTCACCACTGCTGTTGTTGGACATTATTTCATGAAGTACCAACTCTACTATTTTTCAGGAACAACAGCAGTGCCTCTGATGAACTTGCTGAGTGAACTAGCATTGCTGTACATCACACCTGGGTATTTTGCCACCAACCTCAATGTGCCTCTTGCTGTGTGAAGTCCTTTCGAGCAGTAACTCTCCCGCCAGCTTGAGCAGTATTACAGTAGAAAGAGTTCTCAGTGTCACAGCAGGTGAGGCAACTAACAGAGACTTCAGTCCTTAGTCTCCAGTTCTTACTGAATTTTAAAGTTCTTATTTCAAGCCTTTCTTTATAGAGCAATGAAAATTTTCCGACATGTATAAGAATATATCCAAAAGGGAGAGAAAGGGTGGTATTTAGAAAACCAGTAATTATGATAAGCTTCCTGTATGACATGAGAAGAAAATCTGTTTTGGACTCTCTCTAATTAAAATAATAATAATAATAATAATAATAATAATAAAAAGAAAAAAAAGGAGGATAGAAGATTTAGAATTCTACTATGTTCTAAAATGTACATGAGCTTTCATACACAAAATTTCTGAGAATTGAGGCCTCCCCTAACAATCTTTTAATGTCTGATTTAACAGATTTTTATAGGACTTTTATTATATTTTACGCACAAGATCTATATTCCACAATGACTTTCCATCCCTCTTTGTTTTTTAATTAAGCCATCTCAAGTGGGCGTTCTTAGCACTTCCTCACTCTCACGTGTAATCTTTACTTAAAGATTCTACTCCTTTAGTTCAAATAGGCAGACTGGCCTTGATTATTCTAAATTATGCTGTGCTTCTGCTACTGCAAAGTGATGCTTGTAGATTTGTTGGCAAGAAATTCTGGAAGAGGGCTTTAATACGCTTTCAGATGCTTTGATAGGTTTCCAAACTCCTGATGATAGCCATCATGTATGTCTCACAGCCTCAAACTTCGTATCCTGTGTATTTTTACACATCCAGGATTCCAGCAGTTCCGGAAACCAGGATTCCAATCTTTCAAGTCAAGCACCTGTGTAAAACAGCTCTAATGGATCATAAAACACCAGGACTCCATTGTTTTTACTAGAATTTTTGAAAATTCTTAGGTGTTTTCTTCCTGCTTGCCTGCTTGATTTCTTTTGCCCTGTCTTGATTTCTTTTCCTGTAGTCCTGCAATCCCATCTTCTTTTCTTTTTTTTTTTAAATCCTATTGACATAATACATTTTAATATATATAATGGTGAAAGAAAGCCTAATGTAGGACCTACTTGAATAATTTACCTTTAGCTGGAAAGAATAAGCTAGAGAATAAAAATATTTTCAAAGCAAACAAACAACAACAAAAAAATCACAGAAAAGCAACCCTAACCTAGTAAATATTATTTCTCACAAAACTCCAAAATTAGGTCCTTTGCAAATAAAAACAAGTGGACCTTAGGTAGGGCTGGTGGGGCAAATCTGTTTGTTTTGGAAGACGTGTTTATTTGTTTGGAAACAGAAGGCTTTCTCTAATCTTATAAAGCAAGAAACTTTAAAGCTGTGGGAAAAATTACAGTAAAGAGAAAAATAATGGCAATTGCATGAAAACCAATTGAGGGCAACAGGTTTAATTACTTTGAGTGTATATTCTCTAGGAAAAAAGAAAAATTATTTGCAGTTTGCAGGTTCCTAGTTTTGAAATATAATGTATTTTTTGGCAACTATACCTAGAATGAGTAACAACAGATAAATTATCAAGAGATAAACAGCAGAAAGTAGGTATAAGAATTTCTGAAATCTTCGAAGAACTTCTCAAGTATTTTTAAGCATTTTGTTTATATGAAAGCTGCTCCAAATATGCCTTTTATTTGTTGACCCACAATATCAAAGGTGGATGTTGATGGTATGGCATTTTTTGCGGGTTGACAGATGGCAGCAGAGGTGTAGTCTGACAAAAAGCATCCAACATGGAAGTGCATACGGAGCAAAGGTGTGGAACGGAATTCCTCCATTTGCAGAAGAAATTGCACCTACTGACATTCATCTATGCTTGCTGAACACTTATGGAGACTGAACAGTGGATGTAAGCACAGTGAGGCAGTGAACGGTGCATTTCAGCAGTCATGGCAGAGTCTCTGGTGCAGGTTTTTACCATAGTGACATGCAGGATCACCACTGATGAAAATGCATAGCTAATGATGGTGACTATATTAAAAAAAATAATAAAAGTGCTTTGTACCTGGGAGTTTGCACTATTGGATAGTGCTGTTATACTATTTGTATCTGTTGTAGTTTCTGTGGAAACAAACAGAAGGCACTACATTCAGGGTGATCTGTGTATCTCTGTTTTTATGAAATATAGCAAAAAAAATAGACATAAGCAGTTTAAAAATGCTCATTATTTTCTCTCGGTAACATGAAGCTCTCTTCACATTTTGACTTACTCCATACAGGCAATTTATGAATTAATGTGGAAGGTGAATTCATAGAAGTTAATGACAGGGAAAATGTAAGATACTCATGTAGGTCTTTTGTATACCCCTTATTCATTCTTTTATTTTATGTATATTTTCTATATATTTGCCTGATTTTAATTTGTAAAATAGAATGTTTACAGATATTTGCAAGTTGTCCTACAGAAAGAAAAGCATGGGTGGGGTACAAAATCAAAATAATCAGATTTGAACAGGTTCACAATACTGAGGTTTTCCAGACATCTGGCTGAACTCAACTGCACTCCAAGTCTATTAAACCCTGACGCCTCATGATTAAATTAGAATACATTAGAAAGACTAACACATATTCGCCCAGCTTGGCATCAGTAGGTTTACACTTCTCTCTTGTACTTGGCAAATTCTGACTAGCATGAAGGTTTTTTTAATCTTACTCTTAGATTACATTTGAGCTTCTGCAAGCAGAATTCTTTCTCTCTTTAGCATTATCTAACAAGAGAAACACACATTGTACAGTCATCCTCCTTAAACTAGCATTAGACAAGAATTGCTGCAATTCCTAGAATGAATTAACTAAATAACAGCAAAAGGTACTTAAGAGTTTGCCCAAAGTGGAAATTTAGAAAGGCATTTATTCTTTTGGAAGTGATGTAAAAAATTAATCTTGTATTATGATTATGTTTGTATGGCTCTACAGCTTACCATTTGTCACGGAGTTAACTAGACTAATCTATGCCCATGACAGGGGGGCAGTAGGCTTTTTCACCCCTTCTCCCATCCCCACAAAATGGGAAGGAAGGAAGGAAGGAAAAAAAAAGCAGTGGCAATGATCTATGGAGGAAAACTTACTTTACTAACTATGATATCGGAATGCAAGATAACACAATATAGTACAATCTAATTGAAATTGAAACTAATAAATCAAATAAGAAAGGAGAGAAAGAATTCCTGGGACCGACTCAAACCTGAAAAGCTTGGAACAGATAGGAAAGCACCCTCCGGCACCCACTGCCAGGCAGTAAGAGATCGCCCCACCTGGAAAGGTCAGATCCCATGACTTCTGTAATGTATAGGGATAGGTACATGGAATTGGAGCATTAACACTTTAACTCCCAGTGCACTACATGATACTATGATGCAGAATACTGAATATCAAAAAATCACAAAACCATGACACCACTATACTATCTGGGGGCTCAGAGTAATGAAGTAATGATTGTTTATCTTCCTGCATCCATCAAGGTAAGTATTTTCCCCATTTTAATTTTGGAGTAAACATGGGATTCCACCAAGTACCTTCAAGTTAGATCTGCAATCTCTTCCCCTTATTCAAACTCAAATTACTACTAAGTCAGCCACACATTCAGTTTTATTACTCAGTACTTGTACAATGTAGTGCTTTAAACAAAATACATTTGATAGAAAATATGATGTTCTAGATCTATTCTGGTAGAAGCTAGGTCTTACAGGATTTATTATATGAGAATGAAATGTTTGCATAAGTATCAACAGTATTATTTCTCCACACAGTATTAAAATTACTTTTTTTATTATTATTACAGTTGGTAACTTAAATATAATGTAGTGACAGGAAATGAAGGAAGGGCGGAAGGGAAAGGGAGGAACGGAGGAACGCAGGGAGAAATGGAGGAATGGAAGAAGGGGTGAGGGAGGAAGAAGTGTTTTTCAACTTCATGGGGAAAAAAACGAATAGATTTTCAAAATAAATTCTTGTTGGGAAATAAAAATGTTATAAAAATATGTTAAATAGCTTATGAACTGTACATTTGAAATTTTCTTCAGGCCTGAATGCAGAGTGCTGATGATTCAAATTACTTCTGTCTATTCTGACAAGGGATGTAAAGAGCCATTTAGATATGCTTAAGTATAACCTATAAAGCTATTGCAAGGAGAAATAGATTTCAGATTTTATCAGACAGTGTACACAGATCTTAGTTATTTCCGTTGTTTGATAGACACTGCCAACATTTATCTGCAAATATCTTTCAAAGCTATAGAAGTTGACACACAGGATAACAGATGCACTAGCTTATCTCTGGATAAATTTACTGTTCATCTAGAACAGTTTTTTCACTCTTCATTATTGTATTCTCACTTACTCATGTAGTTTCAATTGTAGTTTCTACAGTGATTTAAGGAATTAAGTGATAAATTTCACTAAAAAGCAGGGCTTTTCAGTCTGAAACTGATTAGATATTTACTGCTATATTTGTTGCAGTATCTCAAACTCTTATTCCTATTTTGCAGCTTATCTTATCTCTATAACTGCAGGAATAAAACACAATTTTTTATGCTTTTTATACATCAGTTACAAACATATTTGTTCCATCACCTTGTAACTAAGCACCAGTGAATAGAACCTGTCCCCATCCTCTTGATATTAGGATATCATTAGGATATCCATTGGGATATTCCTATGCATTGATAAGACTTCTAATCTCCATATTAAACAGGCCCTGATCTGTCAGCCTTTCCTCTTAGAGAGGTGCTCTAGGCTCCTATGCATCCTTGTAGCCTTCCACTGAACTCTCTTATGTAGTTCCATATCTCACTTGCACTGGGGAGACCCAAACTTGACACATACAGTATATCAGATGTGGCCTCATCAGAACAGAGAAGAGAGGAAGGATCATCTCCTTAAACCTGCTGGCCATGCTCTTCCTGATTCACTCAAGGACACCATTGGCTTTCTTGGCCACAAGGACAAACTGCTGGCTCACAGTTATCCAGCAGAACTCTCAGGTCCTTCTCTGCATTGATGCTTTCCAATAGGTCAGATGTCAACCTGTATTGATTGACTTCTGAAATCCAGAGTATCCTAAAGAGCATAGGATTGAGTGAATGATAAAAAGCTAACAAAAGATTCAAAACAGAGACAAATTTCAAAACTTCTCAACATCCCTAAGATTCATAGGAAAAGATCTTTACAAGGGAAAGCTAGTATGGAACAGGTAGCCAAATGCGTATTGCCTTCACAGTAAGATCAATAAATACATTCTTAACAAATAAACAAGACATTTACAAATTTTCAATTTAGTTGAAATAATTTCCCAACACCAGGTAATGAGGCTGGAGGTGTAAGTAACAGGCTGTACAATGTACATCTCTTTACATCACTCCCAACCTCAAAGTCTCCACATAAGGACAAGGGAACCTGTAGTTACTGAAATTGATATTTAGGCCAGCTCTTTAGCATATCAGATAATGAAAGAAACCAAAACTAGCCAAAGTGAATCAAAAATGGAAATAAACCACAACAAAAGTGACACCATTCAAAAAATATCAAGTAAGAGGGCAAGAAAAGACAACAACAAGGACATGCCAGAAGCATTCTCAAACATCAGAAAATCAATGAAGATACATTCATGGGTGTAGTTTGTTCAAGGTAAGATGTAAGTTTCTAGCAGCCAAACAGTCCATCTAAGATAATCAGGTAAAAGAGCAGGAAAGAAAATATGCCAAGTCAAAAATACTTTTAAAATGAGATAAAAAGATAAACAGCAGAAAAGGAAATTTTACATATATATATAATGTTTATTTTGCACATAATTATATATACAGGACTTAGGTCCTGTAATATCTTAGTATAACCAAAGATGCTATTACATGATAACTTTTAGAAAGCTACAAGGACTATCAAATAAATATATGCTGAAAAGTCATGATACTTCAAGTTACAGAACTCCAAGGTTTACATCAGGAAAGCCTTAAAAAAAAAGTAAAAAAAAAAAAAAAAGAATTTTAATTCAAACAAAGAAAACATAGAAAGAATTGAAGTGTATGCATTTATTTGAAATACATTAATACAGTTTCTGTAGATAAAGTGTTTAGAGTCATCTTTTTAGACACACAGGTAATTGTTGCTGAGAAGACAATAGCACTATACCACTAGTACTGAGATGATCATACATGTAACAAATATTAAAAGTGAAGTACAGGGACAAGTATAACAAGTGTAGCATAAGTGGATAAAAATAACAAGTACTTATGTTGAACTCTATATACTTCAGTGCAGCAGTTTTTTCTCAATTCTGTATTACTTCAGACTCATTTACATTGCAAATTTTCAATTCATGAAAAAGGAGATAAAAAGATGAAAGAGCTCAGAAACTTTTTGAAGAAAACATGATAAACAATTTTAGGGTTAAATCTTGAGTACTAGCATTAATGGGAGAAATCAAGAGTTCCCCTTCTTAAAGTAATACGGAAAAGGAAACAAGATGCCAAAGGTTTCAGATGACAAGTTAAGACCCTCGAGAAAATTCTCTGCTGTTGACAGGAAAATTACAGAGTAGACAGAGGAAATGAAAACTAAATATTAAAGGCTCAGTCAAGCACCATTCACAGGGTATCCTCATTCCCTGTTTCTCAATGAAGACAAGAAATTTTCTTCTACTTGAACTCAGAAACAAGCAAAGACTTGTCCAAGAGTTTTAAGGCTATAACAAGTTTGTTTATCTAAAGACAACATTTCTCAAGCCAGGAAGAGTTCTAGGTTAAATTATAAAATTTTTCCATCTCTGACAGTCCTATATGTAGACAAATAGATAAATATATAGAGATATAAGTAATGCTTTCCATTTATTTTCATACAGTCTACAACAAAGAGGACAATAACACTGTTCGATAAAGTCCCAGCTACAAAACACTGTTTTTCAATATAGTCATTATAGTCACCACTATTAGCTATGCATTTTCAACAGTGATGAACAAGAGACTGCATGGCATGCTTGTAAAAATCTGCAACAAAGGTGGGCATGCATCATCACTGTAACCACTGCTGAAATGCACCATCCCCTGCCTCACTATGCTCACATCCACTGTTTGGTCTCCATAAACATTCAACAAGTATCAATGAACGTCAATCTCTGAAATCTTTTCCACATTAAGGAATTAGATTATACACCTTTACTTCATGTGCACTTCTATATCAGACACCATTTTGCTTGCCCCTCTGCTGTCACCTGTCACATGGTTCAACCTCTACTGCCACACCACCAACCATCCATCTCTAATCATAGAATCATATCAAAGAATCATAGAATCACTCAGGTTGGAAAAGACCTTAAAGAGCATCAAGTCCAACCATGATGTAACCATACTATCCTAACTAACAACCCTCCACTATCATGTCCCTGAGCACCACATTCAAACAGTTTTTAAACACATCCAGGGGTGGTGAGTCAATCAGTTTCCTGGGGAGTCTATTCCAGGGTTAACAACCCTTTTAGTAAAGAAGTTTTTCCTGATATTCAACCTAAACTTCCCCTGGCACAATTTGAAGCCATTTCCCCTTGTCCTGTCACCTGTCATGAGTGAGAAGAGACCAATCCCACTCTTGCTGCAAGCACTTTTCAGATATTGGAAGAGAGCAAAAAGGTCTCCCCTGAGCCTCCTTTTCCCCAGACTAATGCAATATACAAAAATAATAAAATAGGAGGCACTACTTTTACATCTCTCACAAATTTAGATTTCATGTCTTTTTATAAGAAGTTTTGAAAAGCAGTCAAAATTATTAGTGTTTTAAGTAGTTTTTTACCTTCTGATGAATGCTGACTTAAATCTTTGTGTAAATGACCTGAATCTTACTCCTTTTTTAGAAGTTCCTTAGGATCAAAAAGGATAGTGATCTTCACCCCATAGTGAGAATGGGCTTTTTGTGCATCTGTGTATGTCTTCTTAACTGACACACTTGAAAATCTTATTGGCCTCTAATACATCTCCTGTGTTATTTATGTAAAGAGTGAGCTTAACTGTTGCAAAGATCAGGTGCCAAGCACCAAATCAGAGCTATTCACTGAGCAGATGGGAAAGGTGTATTTGAATATTTCATTATTAGTGAGACATAAAACATAACAAGCCATAGATCATCTGTATACAGGCATTTTATTTGATGTAAAAGACAACCTTTTTGTTTTTGTTTTTGATTTTACAACGAGAAAGTTTTCACTGCTGACTAAGTCAACCATCTTCACACTGAAAATATTATCAGTGTGCAAATAACATCTTAGAAAGACATGACATAATGTGAAGATCAATGTCTGGTTTCTGTTCAAAGATACAATCTTAGATAAATATTTATTAATATTTCTCACATACTATATGTAACATATATATATAACAACTACAACATATAATTATGAGAGGAATTTTTAAAAGTTTTTTTGTTTGTTTGTTTTTTTTTTAAATTATTCTCAAAGTATGCAGGGATGCAAGTATCCAATAACACCAATAACACCATCTCCATAAAAATGTTATGCCTCCTTATTAAAGAAATAAAACTTTGTTCAGAAATTGCTGAATTTAATTTTTAGCAAAACAAACCAGGAAAACTGATTCTATTAAATGTTGTAAAACTTTTGAATGAATTTAACAAAGAGTAACAGAAGTTGCCAGTTGATTACAAAGTCTCTGTTAGTTAGTGAGCTGTAGCAAAGGAAATACGGATTGTAAGCAATGAAGCTGGGCAGCAAGATATAAATTTGGCAGGAGGAGAAATTCCACTTTCAGCAAGGACAGAGACTGGAAAAAAAATAATAATAATAATAAGGAATACCAGCATGCATTGTGGAACATTTTTCTTCTGTTCTTAACATGCTTACTCTGTCTAATCCTTTTCTAATCCTCATCTAGAAGGTGAAGTTAATTGCATTAGGAACTGACCATTTGATTTTGTATTTTCAAAGCATTTGGCTTCATCATCTATCTCCCTCAAGCTGAACAATCCTGTCTTTGCTCATCCCAACTTACATTCATGGGAAGGAAAGTAGCAATATAATATTGCATTATATGTGGTTCTCCTTCTCAGAAGCATACTATATTCATCCTTCCCAGAATGCATATCCATTTATATTTTTACTATTACCTAGAAATAACAGTGAGAAAATGTATTTATGACGCTTTTGTGGTGTTGCTGTTTAAAGCTTTGGAAAGAAAATCATGTTAGTGTACCACAGAAAACATATACAAAGGAAAATTCAGCAACATACATACCATAAAAAAACAGTGTACACAGGCTGTTATCAAAGTTTCATTTGTATAGCAGCAGAAAACTGTATTGAAATTGTTTTTGAAACAGAGAAATTTTAAAGTGTAGAAAAGCTGCAAGCCATGGGCTCTAAATATAAGCATATAAATCATTTCCAAACATTAGCTAATGCAGATGAAATAAATCATTTGAGTTCTATCTGCCACTGCACAAATGGTTTACATTTTGGTGTCTGAACTGTGTTTCATTCTACTTCTTTTTTTGCATTTACTCATTATTTTTAACATATAAAAAATGACTGTGAAAAATAAATCTAACTCTGTTTAATCAAAAAATCTTTAAACAATCTGTTCTCCTAAACCAAAGATAATTTCCTTTTAAGCACATCCAGAAATGTAAGTGCATGGAGAACCAAGGAGCATTATCATAAAAATGTAATAACAACAATTTTAAGTGAAAAATTAGGCATGGAATACAATGAGAAAAATACATACAGAAATTGGAAGTTTTGAGGTGCTAAAATAACTTTCTTTCCCATTAGAAATCACAAGCTTAATAGGGCATACTTTGCAGACCCTGAACATTCATAAGTCAAAGAGTCCTGATAAAAACTGCAAAGATTCTAATTATTGTTTAGCTAAATTTCCAAAATCAATTTTGAAAATTTGATTAATTATAAGAAAATTCAAAACTAATCTTTTAAAATTTTTGTTAAAGTAGATGGATGAGATACTGGGTTTTTAATACCTTTTCCCTTCTGATCTTGTTAATTTATTTTTTGAAGTCTGACAATTTCTTTCACAGTATCACCAAAAGATTTTAGGAAGTGTGTACTGTGGAGAACAAAAGTAAATTTGAAACTGAGAAACAAGTATTTATCCTATTAACTTAAGTATCTGAATCCTGCCAGATCTCCAAACATGATTAAGAATGCTAAATCCATATGATACTCAAGATCACTCAATTGAAAACATGAGTTATAATATATAATAAACCTGTAGGAGCCCTGCAGGGCTTTTGTCAGTCTCAGAAGGCATGTCTGTGGAACATCATCTTGGACTTTTGATTGATCTTCAGCTGTCATTCTCACAATTCTCACGAAGTTTCCCTATTGAGAGAAAGACTTCTTTTGTCTCAGAATAGTCTTCAGCAAAAGTGAACACTATTATCTCACATCAAGGTGTTGCATTTTGCTGTAGCATTGAACACTTAATGTGAAAATTGAAGTGATCAAACTATGCTATAAAATGAAATAAAATGTTGTTATAAAAATATACTAAAATTTATCTGCTCTTCTGTGGGTCAGAAAAGTTAGGCAAGAACAATCCTTAGATGACTAGAGTATTGAATGACTGAAGATTATTTAGCTTCCTGCACAAAACAGGAGTTTCTTCAGTATCTTTGGATCAAAACATCTCAAACAAATAAATAAAATAAAATAAAAAAAATTAAATTAAATTAAATTAAATTAAATTAAATTAAAATTAAAATTAAAATTAAAATTAAAGAAAATCCAACAATGAAGAGTAAAATTTTTGTTTTATTTCGGTATTCCATTTTAATGTGTTGATTTTTAGCTTTTATACTTAAAAACAACCAACTAAAACACCTACCACCAGCATCACAATTAAAAAGAAATAATTAAAAAAAAAACAAAACAAAACACGAAGAGGAAGATATACTAGATTTTAAATTCCAGTACCTAACAGCCACAAACTTTAGTAGGTACACGTATCTTACTCTGAATTTTTAAATACAATTTTGTGGAATGCTATATAATAAATAATATTAAGTACTGGAGAGAACAAAAAGTTATATCCTATATGCACTTTTGACCAAGTTATCAACAGACAGAGAAGTTCAATAAAACTTCTACAATTCCCAGATGCTTACTTGTATATACAAGTATTTATGGAAAATAGTACTGGAAATGGCAAACTACATCATATGGAAAGGATTCAAACTGTCGGTTACATCTAGCCAGACAAAATTCATAATGAACTTATTAGCATAATGAAGTGTGAATTGTGTATTGTGTAAAATGTGAAGTGTGTATTGGCCTTCTCAATTTCCTTTAAAATTTGTACTTCCTTTTAACCAAATGAATTAAGAATCATAAGCTTATCATTCTATGAAATTTAATAAAATTTATTCTAACAAAAAGATACAATCCCTTGACAGAAGTATTGTGAATTGACTCAGGATGAATCCCCAACAATATCTCTTAACATTCAGTCAGCTGCACAATGCTATGCTTTTCTAAACTAAACCATCATCTAGAATAAAATTAATGACAAATAAAAATAAGTACAGTTCAAAATGATATTTTTCAATTTTCTTTAAAAAAAATTTCTTGAAATTCACAAAATATATATATATAGCCTTATCCTTTTGCTAATTTTTACCTCAAATTTTTAGTATATGTCATTTGAATGAAAACAGTACTTTGCAGAACTATATGCTGAAATTTTAACAGTATGAATGCAATCATCTAAGCAATAAATTACAAGTCATAGTTTACTCAGTTTTTACTTTCTTGCCTGTGAGATTTGCCTGAGTCACTTTTCATGTGAAATACTACTAAGAAAATAATATAAATCAAGATTTCAGAACAAACATTATCAGTATTTGCTATTATATTAATAAAGTATAACATAATATAATATAATTAATATATATTAATATACCAATGATATTAATTGCAATGATATTCATCACCTTAGCTCATCAATCAAAGCAAGAACTCAAAACATGGAAATACATATTTCTTCATAACGGATTAATATTTTTTTTGGTCATGATTCCTCTCAACAACTTCATTGTTTTTCACTTACTCAGTGGACCTACCTTGCTGTGACTGATATCATGTTAAATACCAACAAGTGCTCAGACCATAAATGCAGTATTGATGTCAAGGACTCTACTTAGTTCCAAGAATTTAAATTTAAACACACTTAAAAAAAATTCTTTTTACTATTTTCTTTCTTCTACAGTCTTTCATTTTAAAATAAATATGTAAATATATAGAATTCCTAACAAATATAAAAGATGGTATACTTCAGTTTTATTTTCTTGTTTTTGTTTGCTTATTTATTTACTTATTTACCTTTGGGGTTATATTTTCATTTTATTTTTAAACCTCCAACTTTCCATTTTAATATTTAATTTCTATTCTAGTTAAGAAAGTCTGAAGTAGTGGGACTGGTGAAGAAGAGGCTGCAGGAAAACCTAATTCAGCAGCCTTTCATTAGAATCATAGAATCAGAATTGCTCAGATTGGAAAAGACCTTCAAGAACATCAACACCAACCTCAACCTAACCTTACTACTCAACCTTAAAGAAGGCTTATAAGTAGGATGGAGACTGACTTTATACATAACTTGATAGTAAAAGGACAAGGGGGAATGGTTTTAAACTAAAAGAGAGGATATTTAAATTAGATGCTAAGAAAATTTTTTATTCAGAAGGTGGTGAGGCACTGGCACAGACTGTCCAGAGAACCATCTTTGGAGGTGTTCAATACCAGGTTGGATGGGGCCTTGGGCAGCCTCATCTAATGCCTAATTTACTGTGTGACAACACTGCCTGCAGCAAAGGGGTTGGAGGGGTTGGATTAATACGATATTTCAGATTTCTTCCAACTCAAGCCCTTCTATGGTATTTAAATGAACAAGTCATATTTGATTCTGAATAACAACTATCCTTTCAACTTTTTGAGATCCGGAATTTCTGTTCATTGAGTTGTAAAAAAAAAAAACCAACAAAAAAAAAAAACCAGAGAAATTTAGAATTTAAATCCCCTTCTGTTCTAATGAATAATTAGAGATACTGAAAGTGCACAGAGCACAATATTCTTGTTGACAAAAATCATGATAAAGTAGTACTACACTCTCTTCATGTTAACAGGAAAATGTGACTGAAGTGTAGTAACTGAACACAGTTTAACACATTTTTCTTGAAAAGTAGTAAAACCATATGGTATGTCATACTTCAAATCCAGTATTTCCAGCCCACTCCTCTTTTGGTCCCATTTGAGAAATTTGTCTCCAGAGTGGTTCAACAACACAGGTACTTTGCATAAGTGATTAAAAATCTTTCATGCAAAATTATGTTGCGCATTATTGAACTATACCAGAAAAAGATAACTCATCCTTGAAATGACATACATATGATAACATATACTACTGTAAAATTAAGAGGAATACTCTGAAGAATCTGCTCAAATATCATCTTGAGGAACAGAAAGTAGCACTGGAGACAAAGGTATGTTTAGGACATTTTCAGCAGAAGTGCAGAAGTTTGACAGTTGCACTGAGAAAGTCTTGTAGGCTTTTGCAGATGCTGGGACAGAAGTGATATAACAGTCAGTGAAAGAATTGCAAATCATATTCAACCTCCAAAGGAAAATAACTGCTCTCAAACTGCAAGGAGCTGGCACAATTTGAACCCAACAATATTCATGTCAGTATACCTTGGGACCAAAATATTGCTGTCAAAAGTTTGTCTTTGCTTTACTTTAATTCATGTTAACTTAATGGCATGATTTTCTATTAATAATACGATAACTGAAAGTGCATAAAAAACTGAGGAAGATCTTGTTATTTTAAGCCTTACATACAAGATGAATTAATATGTAGCTATGCATATTTAAGCAGCATAATCAACAATATTGGGCCATTATGGGTCCCAGCAATATAATATGGAATGTTCTAATGGGCAAGAGAGGAAGAAAATAATCTTCCTTATTGTCAGAGGCTATAAGGAATAATATTTAACTTATCGATCTTAATGAATTTTCCAATGAACTGATAGAAATTAAATAATGACTATACCCTGTAGTTAGACTAGGAAAATGTTGCCTTTCCCAACATCTCTCTGAGTTGTTCAAGACTCTACTGGATTTCATGCTGTCAACGGTTTATGGGCTGGTCCGGCCCAGTTCCGTGACCAGCAGGGCGGAGGGATCTGCGGATCTGCGCCTCTGGGAAAGGGGAAGAAGGGGACCACCAAAATACTTGAAAACAACAGCACTGATCTGAGGTGGAACAAATGATTTTACTAAATATAGTATTAGTAAAATACAATGAGAGAGAGAGAGAGAGAGTCTGTTTGAATTGTATAGACCTCACCACAATGCTGGGGTGAGAAGTGCAGTCCAGTTGAGTGACTGATGTACAGACGACGAAGTGCAGATGGCGAAGCGCAGATAGCGAAGCGCAGGCGGCGGAGTGCAGATAGCGAAGCGCAGACAGCGAAGAGCAGGCGAAGAAAAAGGATCAGGTGACCTTGCTTGGAGTTATATCCCCTTGCTGACCGCAAAGTCTCCTGGGGAAATGTAGTTCTTCTCCGACGGACGAACATTCGGCAGAAATCAAACCCCACCCCCAATGCATTACATGATGTTATGGTGTGGAATACTGATGACCAAAAATCATAAAACCATGACACATGCTTACAAACATCTTTCTGACTGACCATCTATTTCTGTTCAAGCTCTTAGTTAAGAACATGCTTAGCCAAGACTTTGCAGTCCAACCTCCACTAAGACAATAGTTCATTAATTTAATTCCTCCTAAGATTGGTCAAAACAGTTTCTTACTCTGTGGTTTGTAACTTTCCTTTTTCTCCAGGACTTTCTTATATTTTACTTTTCAGACTCTCCAAAAGAAAGAGAATTAAAGACTAAAATTAGTAAGGATCTTTTACTATTAAACACAGTGTAGTAAAGTGATGTTAAAAGGAAATTTATTACTGCAATTTGTTGAAGGGAATACAGTAGAATTGCAAGCAGTTTTTTTTCTCACTTTCTACTCTGACATTTTTTACTTCTTGAAGTTTTCAAAAAATTGAATTCAATCATCTTTACAGTCAACAGAATCCCACCGTGTAATTGATTTACTCACTGTTATGGGAAATAAATATACATATGATATAAATTTTCATGATTTCTTCTGGATGTAAAACTCAAATATTCAGGATTTCCATCAGTGTACACATTTGCTTTAAGTATTTCTTTATTTGCTTTTTCATTTTGTAGTACCAGATTCAAGGTCAGTATCTAGGAAGAAAGTATTAAACAGACCAAAAAAAAAAAAAAAAAAAAAAAAAAAAAAAGTTATAGTAATAAGAATTGCTAGGACAGAAAAAAGTCGCTTTAGCTCTAAAATTAATTTGTAGTTGAAAATTGGATTTTGTTTAATCTAGGACTGAAATTAACTGAACTCAAAATGTCTAAAGCAAACTCCTTACGACCTCAGGCTAAAAATCCTGCTGAATAGCAAGCAAGAAAACTCTGCTCAGTTGGAGATGGCTAAATTACTCAGAAATCTATTGACAAAGGGCTAAATAAAAAAATACATTCCTCCACTTGAACAGGGAAGCCTTTGCAGCACCAGAGGAGCGCTATTTTCTTGCTCAGCATGGACAGGGTTTAAAGAACAGAGATGGACACAGGCAAAAAAACTTTGCACTTTATCGTGAAGAGAATTGTTAAATGAACTATGTCCAAGAATTCATCCCTGACTTGTGTTTCATATCCACTCTGGCCTGTGTGCTTAGCTCAGTACAGGACAGCAGCAAGAACTTTTCATATAGAAAATAACCAAAATTAAGGCAGTTTTTTCATTATCTATTTTTCATTATTTTTATGGGTAAATTTTAAGGCATCTAGGACAGTAGAAGAAAAGCAAATATCTACTTACATTGCCAACTTTTCAAAGGGTTACATGCTGATCTCATTTTTACAAGCTTTTCCCTAAAGAAAATATGAAAATATTAGAAGCTTATCCTTCTCAAGTGCGCAATATCATAAAACTTTCAAAATCTCTCCCTTGCACTTTTTTTTTTTCTTTTTCCAGAATGAGAAGACAATTTGATCCTCATTTTAGTAGTATTTCATCATACTCTAAAGCTCTGTCAGTCAGTTGTAATGGAAACTATTAGGATGCAAATGGAGGATTATCATGTCTTGATTATGATCCCTGGAAGCAGCAGGGGTAAAAGAAGCCTTAAAAAGCACATATCTTGCTTTCTTTATCTTAAAAAGAAAACAAAACAAACCCAAAAGCTTTTTAAAAATAATTCTTCATCTGGATCATAGATGTTCTTAGCTTTTTGTAAAAGCAGGAAAAATTTCTTTATGTAAGACAGCATAATATAAGCTTTGTATGAACAACCTAATCGTTTATACAAACAAGAGAGGAACTGGAACCTTTATTTTTTAAGCTAATGCATTTTGTTTATTGTAATGTGAAAGCATCTGGAGGGAGCATATTTGCATTATAGGAAATTTATTCTACATTTGTTGAGATTGCAAAAAGCTTTATGCTCTTTCTAAATATTTAGCTCTTGAAAATGATTGCTGGCCTTTATCTAATGTACTTTGAGGACACAAGATTCCAAAGTGCATGTTACAGGTAGTTAGAAAATGAAAAGCAATACGCTGCTGGTATTTTGTCCTAGTCATTCCAAATACTTCAACGTGTAGCTGCGGTGCTACGTCATTCTTACATGTGAACTATTCTCATATTCTTCAAAATGAAACAGAACTAAAGCATTCTAATAAATAAAATAAGAAAAAAGATTGTGATGATCATATCTTCTGTGAATCACATAATGTTATTCTGTTTTGCATCATTTTTTCAAATGATCAGACTTTCAGAGAAAGAACGACCACCTCTTATGTTATAACACTTAGAGTAAGACCCGGTCTGAATGTTGAGATCTTCAAGAAGTAGGTCTTCAACATTCTAGTTAAAACTAATAAATGTATCTAAGGAGTATTCTGAAATTGAAACCAGCTGGTAATTACTAATAAATGAATAAATAAACACAAGAAATAGCTGCCTTTACTTTATGAGTGTATTGATAAAAAAATACCCTTGAAAAATAATATAGGACAGTTACATTTGAAGTGAAATAGAGAGCTTGCACTTGTTAATATCTGTGACTGATGCTATAGAAATTCTATGCTAAGGTGGAGAAATCTGTTTAATTACTACTTCCTGTTTCCAAAACCACTAGTAGCATTTAGTTCAATGTATGTCCAATATAACTACATAAAAAATAGTGTAACATTGAAGGGATACAAGGGAATTGAAACCCTGACTTTAAACCTGACTTTAGTTCACTGAGATGTCCATCACATAGGTAGTCTACTAGCATCCTGAAATAAAGCAATGATAAATTTTCAAAGCTGAAAATAGAGAAGACCAGCTTACAGGAGCATCGTATTACTGGAAAAGATTTCTGAGCATCATATTGAAAGATGAAAAAAAAAAAAAAATAAAAAAAATAAAAGCAGAAGTCTTTCCTATTAAAGAAAATGTCTTTTAATCAGATTAATATTTAATGGCCTGGCATCCAACAATTCTGGCATGCAAATACTGAGGCAAATATAGTGAGATTACATGATTCCTGCAAAAATTATGAGATATTTCTTCTCCCAGTCTCAGTGCATCAGAGAAGTGGAGATACTTTAAAAAAATCTCAAGGCACAAAAGGTGAGAAGAAACAAGGAAGTTCAGAACTGAATAACAGTCTGGCAGTGAGTAGCTCTTCTAACATGCTGCAATACAGAAAAACAATGGATTGTGGCAGGATGTTGGAAAAGCCACCTCATAGAATCATAGAATCATTAATTTTTCCTAATATCCAACCTGAACCTCATCTGCCACAACTTGAGGCCATTACCTTTCATCCTATTTCAGAGGAACGATGCCAGATATTTTGGAAAGATTTAAACAAAATATATTTTGAATGTTTTTGAGCATAGTCTGCAAACCACATGTAAAATTACAAATTTAGGATTCTGAGCACATTAAGCACTATCTAGTTATGATGAAAATAAAATTAGTTAGAAAATCAATTTCCCACCTCATAACATCTACCACAATTTTATGAAAGTGGCCTTCAATTCAGCACTGTAATTGATGCCTTATGAAGTAAGGGGAATCAGTACGGAGAGATCAAGCCTCCTTGTGCTATGAAATTAAGCTCTAACACATGTACATATCTATGTATTTAGATACATTGATATGCATTTGCATAAACGTGATAGTTAAGTGGATCATAATGCACATGTATGTACTTAAATCATATACATGGCCCCAAAGCGCATCCCCCTGACTGCCATCAGGTCTAATCCCCAGTCCTGGGGCTGCTCCTGGCTTCATCGCAGCCTACCTGGGCCTGACCCCTTCTGCCTGTGGCTCTGAGCCCAGCTCCAGCCTCAGACATGCCTGGTATGTGGGACTGTGGCTCCCTGGTACCCCCAGATCACTGCTTCTGGGGTGCTGGGACAGACCCTGTGTGTCAAACTCTGCCTGGCCCACCTGGGGATACCTCATGCTTTCAGCCCCAAGGAGCTTCCAGTTTCCTAAATTAAAATCAGTTACGTGCTGAAGGAGGGGTGACAAATAGAAATGTACTTCTTTTTCTCACACAAACATATGCATGAATATATGAAGCAGAATAAAGAAGGAGGACAGGAAAAAATCTAAATGTTTTTAATTTGTTTTTGTTAATTTTTTTTTTTTTCAATATATAACTGTAGGCATCATCTTAGTTTAAAATACTTCTAGTTACAGTTGCAAAAGAAGGAAATCTGAACCTTATCAGCAGTGGCTGCAAATCAAAATCCCAATAAGTAAAATTCAAAATTCAAAACATTCTTTTAACACATGTAATGACAAATATCCAGCATCCTAACTGCTGCATTCCCACACTCTCATTATCAGCTTCACAGGTTGCCATAGCCCCTCAGCAAAGACCTCAAACTAGATGTAATTACAGAGGTCACCAGGGCAATGGCAAAATCAGTGCTTGAAATCTGAGCCCCTGGGACACAGGATCTGCTGTACCTTTGTATTGTCAAAGGACTGTAGCCTTGCTCTTTTTTTTTTGCCTTAACATTGACAGAGTTGGAAACTAAGCTGAAATATTTAAGCATGGACACAACAAGTCTAAACAAGTCTTATTACTGTCAACTGTAGTATGTGAGATTGGGCAAACAACATGAAAGAAGAAAATAGTAACGTTCAATGGGTATTAAATTCCGGCAGGAGACCAGAAAAGGAAGTGCTAAGGGAAACAAAAGTAATGATTTAAGGCATTCTAGTGCCATGGTTTGGAAGTAGGTGTCATGCTCATAATTTAAGTTTTTAAAGAGCTTTGTCATGAGAAAAATAATTGTCAAAAATATGAAGTTTCAGTTCATTAGCACTGCATAAAAGGAAATGTAGCAAACAAGGCTTCTTCTTTTGCCTCTTTTGCATAGGTGTAGTTTACTTTCAGTACTGCTGTTCTCATGTTTCATAATTGAACATAATTCAGCTGCTAACACAAAGAAGGTATTTCTTCCCTCACTTGCACTGAAGTAATTGATTTGTACCACTGTAACAAGCAGGAGTACATGCTGTTATTTCATCTGATAACTCCACTTTCAGTCCTTCAAGGTAATTTTCATCTGCTGCTTGATATTTTACTTCATCAGAAAGTACCTCCAGAACCAGTCAAACACTCTCCATCAAACCAATCTGTAGACAACAGGATTTTCAGTATTTCTTTAAATATCTGAAAGAAAAATGAAGTACTAAGGCTACAACATGAAGTAGTTACCCTTAGATTAGGGTTTATCTTAAAAATGTATAACAATATACATAATAAGATGCTATTATATTGTAATTAAACCCATGAATGCTGAGATTTTTGTTCTCACCGTGCAGTCATTTGTTAGTCAGAGATGAATGACAAGAATAGCCATTTCTATCATGAAAATTAACATCTTTAAGGCTATGTTGGTCAAAATCAGAAGCTCACTATCTTCTATCAGTGTGACTTATCTCTAATCACTGTTGTACAGAAGCTACTTCAGCAATGAAATAAACATAAACAGATGTGAGGCATGTAGGCTTGTAATGTACATGAAAAGAGAAATGCAATGGAGAGCAATGAATTTTTGAATTTTAATGAAGCAGAATTAAGAACATGAAATGTACTGTAAACCTGGTTGTCTAAATAAAGCGATTTTTATGATTTTTCTTCTTGTTCTTTTTTTTTTTTTTTCCATTAGAATATTACTTTGAGGCAGGAAGCTTTTTATTTCTTTTTTTCATAGGGAAAGATTTATTTTTCTAGTTTAATGCTTTAGAACATTCTTTTTCACTTGAAAAAGTATGACTGCTCTGGAAAAAAGAAAATGCAACCACTCCTATTTAAACATATGCTAGCTTTCGGAAGGCTGTTCCAAATATTTTGTACATGTTAAAGGAATCCTAATGAAAAGCATGACTGCACTATCAAAATACTGAAGTTGCAGTCTACTTTAAAAGAAGTGAACAGTCCTATATCTGTAAGCAGTAAGTAGTTAATACCACTGTATTTAAGCTAAAAGCTGGCAACAAATAACTTGCAATATGACTGGAGTTACACACTTCTAGTTGGAAAATATTTGAATGAAGATGAGAACTATTCATTAACAATCACAAAAAGTAAAGTTTCAAACAATTCATATTTTTTGTGTTATGAATAAATAAATTTGTGACATTTGTGTATTAAATGATTGATTAAAGGCAATGATTTACATTCCTTTTATATTTCCCCCTTGCATACTTTCATCAAAATTATTACTTTTCATTTAGATAAGCTGGAATACATTTATATGCTCAAAGTCTCAAAATTAAAATACATATGCATATACTCCCACATTGAAAAAGCGAAAACCTGAAGGGAGAAAGTTGGGTGCCATTTTACCTGTGAATATTCCTTTAGGTTCCTTCTGCTTTCATTTCTTTTTCATAGCAACTAGGCAATGGGTACTAAACTTCAAAAGTGAGGCATCAATAGAAGGATTTATCAGAAAGATATTCCTTAAGCCCTGGCTTTGAATGTACTCATAATCCATGGACTTTGTCCTTACACTTTTAACAGTGTGCATATAATATCTTCTGTGACACTTTGGCTTAGACTCTCAATATGCCTTAAGTGGTATGGGGCACAAATTACTTGAGTTCCTGCAAAGAGCATGCTGCAACTCACCTTTCAGTTAAACTTCTGTTAATGTCTTAAAAGAGAGAAAGCAAATACATTGCCTAGGAGGAGATGTTTCACTTTGCAAAATTGGCATATCCACTGCTGTGCCATCATCATAACACTGCATGACCCTTTGAAGTGACTAACACAGATGTGTTTCTTAAAAGCTTTTGAGACTGACCTTTACAGCTTCTGATCGTTTTAACAGTCAGGCATATTACATTTCCCAGTGTGACAGAAGTATCTGTAGGTTCCAATTCTTAGAAAGTTCTTTAGGGTTTGTAGCAATCAAAGAATATCATTTTCATTCAAAGCACACTTTTAATGATATTTGCCTAGTGTTGCTCTCCTGACAAGTTCACAAATGAGAGTACAAGAGTCTTGTATTATTTCCTCTAGCCCATCCTCTCCCTTTCATAAAAGGAAAACCTTTTGGGCCAATTACTTTCCTGCAGTAATTCTCAGATATTCTAAGCCTGCTGGGTTAACAGCAAATAATTACATGTGGATTCCCAAGAAACCCATCACATTTTTTTTCCTGGAAATACATTTCAGCATAATGATTAAAGTAGGTGGAAAATAATAATAATAACAATAACAATAACAATAATAATAACAATAATAATAATAATAATAATAATAATAAAGAAACTGCTACGAACTTCTACAAGTTACTATTTTACAAAAAAAAAACCAAAAACAACAACAAACAAACAAACAAAAAAATCCCACAAACAAGCAAAAAAAACAACAAAAACATGCAGGCATACTGGATTTACAGGTTTGGATGACTATGTATAAATCCATATCAACTGTCAAATGAAAGAATATAAATGAGCAAATGTGAACTCATCCTGGAAGATTCCATTTTTTAAAAAGCAATTCTTTATCCATCTCTTCCAGACAAGAGGAAGAAGAAGAGAAATGAATCAAATAATTTTAAAAATAATATTGCTGAAGGTCACTTTTTCCCTCGGAGATGTATGGAAAGATAAATAGTATAGAAGTATGTATAGTTACCTACTCTTACATTAACTTCTAATTATTATAAATATGTAATTTATACATAATAATATAATTGTAATACAACAAGTGTATAATTTCAAATGTCCCACTCTTCAAAAAAGATTCTGGTTAAAGGACAATGGTAAATAGGATATGTTATTGAATACATGCATAGAGTGTATTTAAACTTATTGAGAAAGAAAACATTTTAAATAAGAAATTCACAAGCTAATGCTACCTAAAATTACCATCCACATATCATCTAGTGTTCTCACTAAATCGTGTCCCTCAGCACAACATCTAAATATTCCCTGAACACCTCCAGGGTTGATGACCCAACCACCTGCCTGGGTAGTGTATTCCTGTGCCTGACCAGTCTTTGGAAAAATAGTATTTCCTAATGTCCAGCCTGAATCTTCCCTGATGCAACTTGAAGCCATTTATCTAGACCTATCACTAGTTATATGAGAGAATGTCATGGTTTTATGATTTTTGGTCATCAGCTTTCCACACCATAACATCATGTAATGCATTGGGGGTGGGGTTTGATTTCTGCCGAATGTTCGTCCGTCGGAGAAGAACTACATTTCCCCAGGAGACTTTGCGGTCAGCAAGGGGATATAACTCCAAGCAAGGTCACCTGATCCTTTTTCTTCGCCTGCTCTTCGCTGTCTGCGCTTTGCTATCTGCGCTTCGCCGCCTGCGCTTCGCCATCTGCACTTCGTCGTCTGTACATCAGTCACTCAACTGGACTGCACTTCTCACCCCAGCATTGTGGTGAGGTCTATACAATTCAAACAGACTCTCTCTCTCTCTCTCTCATTGTATTTTACTAATGCTATATTTAGTAAAATCATTTGTTCCACCTCAGATCAGTGCTGTTGTTTTCAAGTATTTTGGGGTCCCCTTCTTCCCCTTTCCCAGAGGCGCGGATCCGCAGATCCCTCCACCCTGCTGGTCACGGAACTGGGCCGGACCAGCCCATAAACCGTTGACAGAGAAGAAGCCAACCTCCAGCTCACTATAGCCTTCCTTCAGGTAGTTATATAGAGCAATAAGGTCTCCCCTGAGCCTCCTCTTCTTCAGACTGAAAAATCCCAGCTCCCTTAGCCACTCCTCATAAGGCCTGTACTCCAGACCCCTCACCAACTTAGTTGCTCTTCTTCGGATATGCTCCAGGACCTCAGTGTCTTGCTTGCAGTGAGGGGCCCAAAACTGGACATAGTACTCAAGGTGTGGCCTCACCAGTGCTGAGTACAGAGGGACAATTGATTTCCCACTCTGGCTAGCAACATAACATCCTGATACAAACCAGTATGCCATTGGCCTTCTTAGCGACCTGGGCACACTGCTGGCTCATGTTCAGTTGAGCATCAACCAATACCCCCAGGTCTATGCAGTCTTCCAGCCACTCTGCCCCAGCCTGTAGCCTGTAGCATTGCCTGGAATTGTTGTGACCAAAGTGCAGGACCTGGAACTTGGTCTTGTTGAACCCAGCAATCTAGCCTGTCGAGATCTTTCTGTAGGGCCTTCCTGCCCTCAGGCAGATTGACACCTCCTGCCAACTTGGTGCCATCCGCAAACTTACTGAGGGTGCACTCGATGCCCCCATCCAGGTCATCAGTAAAGATATTGAAGAGGACAGACCCCACCACCAAGCCCTGGGGAACACCTTTTGTGACCAGTCACCAGCTGGGTTTAACTCCATTCACCACTCCTCTCTGGGCACAGCCCTCCAGCCATCTCCTTATCCAGCAAAGAGTGTACCTGACCAAGCCAAAGGGTGTCAGCTTCTCCAAGAGAATGCTGTGGGGAAACAGCGTCAAAGACTTTGCTGACGTCGAGGTAGACTACATCAAAAGCCTTTCCCTCATCCACCTGGTGTGTCAATATCTATGGCTTGTCTTTCATATTGCAGTTGAAATACACCACCCATCAGCTCATTGTGCTCACATCCACTGTTTGGTTTCAAATATGTTCAGCAAGCATAGAAGAACATCAATGGGTGCCATTTTTTCCACGTGGAAGAATTCACTTCAATTTTTTTGTTTAATCCACACTTCTGTATCAGATACCATTTTGTCTGACTGCCCTGCTGCTGGCATCTCCTACATGGCAATAAAATTTAATGGAATATCGGTGGGAAGGTTCAACTTCTACTGTCATACCACCAACATCAACCTCTGATTTTGTGGGCCAACATGATAAGTAGGAGACATTACTTTCAGAGCAGATCTTGTAGATTACTCTTCCATGGTTTTAGAAATATAAAGTATATTTAAATATAAACTCTATGTAAACTAGTCCAAATTCTGCTGAGGTATTTCCCAAGTATAAAAGGACTATCCTTAACAGAATTACAGTTACATCTTTGCCTATTTTCCTCAGTCATATTTTCAGGGGAAAAGGGATACAGGCAAGGATAGCCAGCAAACTGTCAAATTAAGTCTTTTCTTACTTGTTTTGCAGCAGACATAGTTTCTATTTTTAATTTGCATATATCTAACTTCTACTGTGTTTCAGGTTACCAGCAAATGATTACAAAAGCTTGAAGGGGCCAAAAGGCTCTTGGGTAATAATAAAAGTACAACTTATGTGCAAGACTGTTGGTTTCAACAGCAGCAGGGAATGAGTATGGAACTGGAAAAATTTTTGATGCATATTTATTGCATCAGTTATATTGAAAAAAAAAAAAAGATGAATTTGAATTATGTGGAAAATATCAATATTTGTTAAAAGCTTGTTCCAAGTACAAGATATTGACCTTTAGAATGGCTATTACTTAAAAATGCTCAGTATTCTCATTCGCTACAGCTGATTGCAATGTATATTCACTGCATGTAATAAGGAATACTAGTCATTAAAAATTCATATTAAGTACAGCAAAATGTAGTTGTACAATAGGAAGGAATGCAATTTAATAGCCCCATTTGATAAGTTTAATAAATAAGTTTATAACACTTTAAGTATTCTACAACACTCTTCTTCGAGAATATGCGCATATGTAGCAGTTCCAACAGAATGTATCATTAGATTATGATTTAAAAATGCATTTCAGTAGAATGGATGGGGGCTGGGGGACAAGAAAACAACAGAGTGAAAAACATCAAAGCATGAAATAATCATTACATGAATCATTTAGAAATATATTTCTATTCTTGGATTTATTCAAAACCAAGGAGAGCAGGCAGGATGAAAAGTCACTGTCATGAGGCAATAACATCATTAATTACATCCCAGAATGAAATAATACAGCAGGTGCAACTGAAAAGGCAAAGAATCTGTGAAAGCTGAATTAAAATAGAGAAAACTAGTTTGTAAATACAATTATATACACAAATGCAAAGGCTGGCAGTTTAACAGATGAAGACTTAACTGTCAAATTCTGTGAGCTTACAGTCTGTGCTTTAGGTCAGACATACTCACTCTTTAAGATTTTCCATTCCATTCAAACGTTATTTAATAAATCTCTTGGATTTCTTTACATTCTTATTTAAGAAAACTTTGAAAAGTCTTTACATCACTAATGATATTTACTAAATAGAAAATACCAGGGCATATAATGTACATTAAGTGTATTGACAGTGCAAGACTCTTCTCACCATGTTTTTCTTATGCTAATGATGTTGTAGCACTGGGACTGAAACAGAGCTTCTAGCTTCTCTTTCTTATGCTATATGCATAAGAAATCAATGTAGAAGCATTTCAAATGTACTTTCTTATACCCAGCATCTTGTGGTGGAGACTGAAGGATTTTACTAGGTCACAGTATCTCAAAATTTGGCGTAATATCCCATAGCTTATCACTGGTGAACATAATTCTATCCTTTTCACCCCTTCAAATCTAGTTTAAAGCTCTGTCAATCAGCCCTGATAAGTCCTGCACAAAGACGTTTTTTCCACTCTGAGAAAGGTACATGGCACTAACAAGATTTGTAGTATGTAGATCATCCTGTGAAGGAAACCAAAATTCTGATGGTGGCACCAGTCTCAGGGCCACACATCGGTCTGCTACATGTGCCTGTTCTTTCAGTGTTGTTCTCTGATACTGCAGAAAAGGATGGAGGAAAGCACTACTTGTGCCCCTCACAGAATCACAGAATGGCCAAGGTTGGAAGGGACCTCAAGGATCATGAATCTCCAACTCCCCTGTCACATGCAGGGCCACCAACTTCCACATTTAATACTAGACCAGGCTGCACAGGGCCCTATTCAATCTGGACTTGAACACTTCCAGGGACGGGGCATCCACAGTCTCTCTAGGCAGCCTGTTCCAGCACCTCACCACTCTCTCTGTAAAGAATTTCCTCTCTTACATCCAATCTAAATCTCACCTCCCTCAACTTAAAACCATTTCCCCTTGTCCTGAAGTTATCCACCCTTTCATAGAGTTGATTCCCCTCCCCTCTGTAGGCACCCTTTAGATATTTAAATGCTGCAATTAGGTCACCCTGCAGCCTTCTTTTCTCCAGGCTGAAGAAGCCCATCTCCCTCAGCCTGTCTTCATAGGGGAGGTGCTCCAGTCCCCTGATCATCTTCGTGGCTCTCCTCTGGACCCACTCCAACAGCTCCCTGATTTTTTTTTTTTACCGGGGGCTCCACACTTGGACACAGTATTCCAGATAGGCCTCACAAGAGCAGAGTAGAGGGGAGCAGCCACCTCCCTGTCCCTGCTGGCCACTCTTCTTTTGATTGAGCCCAGGATACCATTTGCCTTCTGAGCTGCAAAGGCACACTGCTCACTCATATTAAGTTTTTCATCTCTCAAGACCCCCAGGTCTTTCTACACAGGGCTGCTCTCAAGGACCACTCCTTCCAGTCTGTATGGATGTCTGGGATTCCTCCAGCCCAAGTGCAAAACTCTGCACTTTGCCATGTTGAACCTCATTAGGTTCACCTTCCACCTTCCACCTTCCTAGCCTGTTGAGGTCCCTCTGAATGGCATCCTTTCCTTCAGCCGTGTCAACTGCACCACTCAGCTTGGTGTCTTCAGCAAACTTGCTGAGGGTGCACTCAATTCCATAATTGATGCCATTGATAAAGATGTTAAAGAGCACTGGTTCCAAGACAGACCCCTGGGGGATGCCACTCGTTACCGGCCTCCACCTGGATATAGAGCCGTTGATGACCACCCTCTATGCGGCCTTTCAACTAGTTTCTTATCCATCGAGTGGTCCACCCATCAAATCCACATCCCTCCAATTTGGAGATAAGGATGTGGTGGGGGACCATGTCAAAGGCCTAGCTCAAGTCCAGGTAAATGACATTGGTCGCCTTTCCCTTGTCCACCAGTGATGTCACTCCATCATAGAAGGCCACCAAATTGGTCACGCTCCTCTGGTGAAGCCGTGCTGGCTGTCACGGATCGCATGCCCATTCCTCATGTGACCAAGCATGTCATTCATGATTATCTGTTCCATGATCTTCCCAGGCACAGAGGTGAGACTCACCAGCCTGAAGTTCCCTGGGTCCTCCTTGCTCCCTTTCTTACAAATGGCAGTGACATGACCCTTCCTACAGTCATCTGGGACCTCACCTGACAGCCACGACTTTTCAAATATGATGGAGAGTGGCTCAGCAACCACCTCAGCCAGCTCCTTCTGAACCCTGGGGTGCATGCCATCCAGCCCCATAGACTTGTACACATTCAGTCTCATGAGGTGGTCTCGGACCTGCTCTGTCCTCACAGCAGGGGGGGATTTACCACCCCCGTCCCCACTCAGAGGTTTATGGATGAAGGGCTCAGGGAAATGAGAAGTACTGTAATCCTGGACGCCAGTGAAGACCGAGGCAAATAACTCATTCAGTACCTCAGCCTTCTCTTCATCCATTGGAGCCAGTTCTCCTTTTATATTTACCAAAGGAGGTGCACTCGCTTTGGCCTGTCTTTTCTGGCCAATGTACCTGTAGAAAGTCTTCCTATTGTTTTTCACATCCCTTGCCAAGTTCAGTTCCTCTGACACTTTAACCAGTTACTTCAAGGCCCTGAAGTTCCTTTTGATTTCCCTTAGATTTCTCTTTGCAACTTCATTGCTGCTGATTTGGAAAACAAAACAAAACAAAACAACAACAAGAAAAAACACAAAAAACAGGAACGGAAAACGGAATGGACCTTTGTCCACATCATTATTTGTCTGTTCATCAAATTCCAGATCCTCTTACTAGTCACAAAAGGGCAGTTGGGAAAGAGTGGTAATACAGAATTACTTTGCTTCAATCCACTCCTTGAAGTTCAGCACAAAATAAATAAATAAATAAATAAATAAATAAATAAATAAATAAATAAAATTAAAAA